>LYUA01005597.1:0-11302 GCA_002093875.1 Calopteryx splendens | reverse complement strand
CTGTTTCCAGTCCGGAGAAAAAAAATTGGCGGCCTTACAACTTGAATGCACTTCGTATTATAGATCGTGGGCGATATTCGTTGTAGTGCCTTATTAATGTGCCTTACCAATGCGCCTTATAAATATGCCTTATTAATGCTTCTCATTAATGTGTCTTATTAAGTCCCTTATTAAAACAGCTTTTATAAATCGAAGTTTTTCTTTAATTCATTTTTACGTTTTTTCTATAAATTATTTTGTGAATCAAAAGTAACCGTTCAATTTTAAATTGGTGTGTATTCGAATCGATAGGTTAATTTTTGTAACTATTATTTTCCGGTTAATTTTTCTCATTGTATTTTTGCTGTTTAGTGTTCTTATTTTATACCGAAACATTAACCATTCTTTCTGTTAGAGTGATTTAATTTTTAAAAATTAATTAAGTTGCACTAAGATTCAATGTTTATACTGAGAGCTGAAGTTTCTGAAAAATCTGAAAAAAGAGCTGAAAATTCATTTGTAATTTAATGTTTTTCCCGAATGTTTGTCATTTGATGTCAGAAATTGAGTTAACATTTGAATAACCTTTTCATGTCCGAATGCATGTATAAGGCAGAATAATGATCATATGTTATATACATGTCTGTGGTGTTGAGAGGTACTGCGTAACACTTTTTTGGGCGATTCTCGGTTGCGAGCGTGATTTTTCATTCCTATATAAAATTAATATTTTTTTGTCCGTTTAAAACGTGAATAAATAATGCATATCCATGGCGATGCACATTTTATTTCAGTTACCAGATGTATGATCTGCCTAAGGGCACTGCTTCAGCTTCTATTAAATATCTTATAATCTAATTTCTGTTGTGTGCTGCTTGATCTCTTGTTCATGATGCTTCGTTAAACCTTCTCGGGGAAATCAATAGTGAAAGGCGCTGTGGAAATATTTAGCGAACGAATAAATTCATCGTTTTCTTTATTATTAGATTTTGCAGTCGTCAATTCACGCTCCGTCTACGTATACTGCTGAGCGCGTGAAATCATCTGTGACCTTCATTTTTCTTTGCTTCGTATACTTTGAACAATACATAGTTTTTGCCCAAAGTTCCGAATAGAACTCTTGTTCATCTAAAAAAATATACCGACCCGTATTGTAAACCAATCCCATGGAAACTGCATTCTTTTTGTCATTAAAAAAATATACAATCTTGGAGATATCCTAAATTTTGTATTACTTTTCAAACGCTCAATTTCAGTGGCATTTGGTAAAAATGAATTTTTTCAAATGCTTTCTTTTATAATGTTGCATGTGTTCATGTATATGATGGAATGAAGTTGGATATCTTCCTTCGACTAATACTATTCTTCTAGTCTTCGTGACATTCGCAATTACAGCTGTAATTCATAGGGGAACTCGTTTTCTTATCCTTAGTGAGTAATTGCTTGAATGTATTTTATTTCCGGAAATATTTCGCCTTACTCTTGAAAACTCTTATGTAACGTAGTGTAACCGGTTTCTCTGTGTTTTCCATTTCCGCTTTGCAGGCCACGGCCATTTAAAAAATCGACAGAGGTAGCTTAAATTCTTCCCTTATCGGTTAGCTTATATCTCTTTCTCTTTGGATTCGTGCCAAGTAAAGTTGTTTCTCGAGCTGGGTGCAACCATGCGTGATGGAATCAATTATCGAACCTTGACGTCAATTTTACTTTTTTAATTTAGGTAGATGGTGTAATTTCTGAAAACTTCTTTCGTGATATTTTATTAACCTGTATAAGGCGCCTGATATTTAGACTTAAGTAATTGGTTAAGTAGACGTAGACATAAGTGTTAGCTTAAGTTTCTAAGTATAGAAGTTTAGTAGTCTTTCGCCTTTCAAAGTTGTGAATAATTTCATACCATGGAGAGATTAGTTTTCAGTACGCTACTTCGTATTCATTCTAATTCAAAAAAGTGCTGTTTCTTTCCCCTCTCGCTCGGTTTGCCTCAATAAAATCTTTGCAATAGATGCACGGGACTCGTCCCTTTCCTCTCACTTCTTCTCTCTTTTGGGGTATCAGCCTTCGGATATTCACAAACTGCATCTGTTGGGATAAGCCTGGAGTGCTAGGGCATATAATGGAAATTTATCTTTTATTCATGTAAAATGTTCCTATACAACTAGGGGTCTCACCAAATATATTTTTGTGTGATTATACCTATTAATAAATAGAATGGATATAATAATGCTGAAATGGTGGTCATATCGATTTGTTCGTCGTTATAATTATACACATATAATGTATCCGTATTGTGATTTCCATGTCAACATTTCGACAGTGTATCGAAAACAAAATTCTTACCCTTTTGTGTTAGTGTTTGACATAGTTCGTTCACTGTTGAAGAGTTATTTATCTATTGGATACGTAAAATGTTTCACTTCACCGTTGCTTATTTTGATCAAAGGGCTCTCTCCACCGATGGTGCTGAATTTGAGGCGTGCTCTTGATGATTTGAATCCAATGGACAGGACCTTTGATTGGTTTCTGCCACTGCAGCCGTAGCTGACTGATTAAATGATGAATCAAATATCCCGGAGATGTTAATCCGATTGGAAACCATCTTGGTGATGTGCATCTAGGGCAGAACTTGCATAAGGCCAAGGGTCCCGTTCAGTGAGCCTATTTCACCCATATTCAAGTCTATAATATACTTATCGGATCTAGACTGGTAGTAGATTTGACGCACGATTGCGCAATTTGAGGCATTCAGTACTAGAATGTGTAAAACATGAACTTGGAATGTATATCCGTTAAAGCGTCCCGGTGATGTGGGGAGAACCTTAGGCCCTAGGTTTCTCTAGGTTTAGAGTTGATCCCATTTGAGAGGAAATTTGAAGCTCTCGAGTGTTGCGGTAATAGCTGGAGCAGGATTCTCCTTTTGCTAAGTCAATTTCCGTCAGTTTTTTCGCAGTTCGCCGCAACACGTTCATGCAAAAACACGAAACGAATCGTATGAAGTAATATTTAAGTTTGAACTCCGCCCTCTCGTCTCATCTGCCATCACATGCTGGTTTATACTGTCATGTCCGTCAATTGTAAATTACGCATTGAATAGAATCACCACGAAACCATAGAACCCTTGAAACGGGTGCTCGCCTCAGCCAAAAATCGTGGAAACGAAAACACCAGAGTTCTTCAATTTGCTCTAGTGTTTTGTAGTAGGTGAAGGAAATGACTTATTTTCATTTTAGAGTAAGTTCTTACCTATTTTGCTGGTCACTCTTGCAGGTTTATTTTAACTTGCAGAATTTCCCGTAGGACGTTAACGAGTATCAAGATCTCGCATGCCAAATTTCAATTTTTTAGCTCGATATCAAAGGAATTACTTGCATGAACCCCAGAAAATATATTTATGTCCTTCTTAATCGTAGAAATGAAATGGCATTAGCTAAGTTTTGTGGGACAAACTGTTTTAGTCCTAAAAAAATGTTGACTTTCAATTGTGATACCAGAATTTGGACATTACTAGACAAATTATTAAATTTTTATGATAATAGTATGTCCTACTCGTCCTTTGCTATGTTTTCTTTTCAATTAATTCGAAAGTTTTAAATATATCAATATTAATATGTTGTAAGGTACTCTAATTAATTGATTTGAGTGTTCCAAGATTATTTTTTTCAGTTCAAAGACTTTATTTAGCATTAGAGTTCGAACATGTGTCTGACATAACTCCTTAAAGGGACCAGAAAACATGAAATTTTTGTATAATATTTAAGCGATCATAATTAATGAAAATTTTCCTAGGTTTTATTTTGGTTTCTCTGTACTCCTCAATAACATTTACAGTTTCTTGTTTGGGCACTTATTCTGTGCTCTTAATTAATTACCTATATTTATTTTTTTAATGAATTTAGAATCATCAAGTGCAGTGGCCGCTTAGGTTTGACGTCAATTCATGCAAAAGGTTATTATGTTTTGAAATAATATTTTTTATGCTTTTTATTTTTTTGTTATTTTGCAAAGTGGATTGGAGAATTGATGAAAATTCTGTCTCAAGAACGGCCTTCTCACTTTACAGTATTGCCAGTACCGTTCCGCCTGGAAAAATTCTTATTAAATACAGAGTGAAGAAACATACACAGCATGATTTTTAAAATGTAGGTAATATCGCGCGAGATCGCTGCGTATTTAGGTAAACACTTATTTATTCTTCGTTCCTCAAGAGATATTTTAGGCACACAAAAGCCGACGTTTCAATGAAATAGCGCTGCAGGGTTCGCATAGATTTCGCGAGGCGTTGATACCCTCCCTTATTCATGCTCTCCCCCTACGCCCACCTTAAAACCTCCCCTTGACTGGCGCGCTCCCCCTCACCTCCTGCGCGCACCTCACGCCCCGCCATAGTATATACTCCTCATACCGGCGCCCTCTCGCCCCCACTCCTGTCCCGCCCCTCCAAAAGACCCTCTCGTCCTTTCCCTCCCGTCAGTCCACGCTCAAGCCCGGGAGAATCGCGGGATTTTCCGGTATTTTTTCTTCGTCGTGCCCATCCCTTTACCCTCGTCTCCATCGATTTTCCCGAAATTCCATGGATTTTGTTGTGTACGCTATTACCCGGGATCAGCTCTTAGGAAAAAAAAGAACGCCGTTGTAGTCCTCGAAAAAGCTTCTTTGTCAATTTTTCTCCGTGTGGGGTATCTGTTTACTCCCTTCCTTTAAATACGTTATCCCTGGCATGTGTAATATAACCCCCAAGATATAATTTTCACAAAGAACGCAATGCCTTTCTGGCAGCTTTCTGCCCTATGTAATAAAAGTAATGCATATAAAATGTTCCACCTAATTCAAGCCTTTTGGCCGGGGTCCAAGTCTGATCTAATTGAAATGAAGTTAGTCCCGGCTTCATTCTCACCGTAAATGTTGGTTAGTAACGGTTAGTACTAAATTGCGTCGAGAGTACTTCGTGGACACTTATTTGTTAATAGTATTTTTTTAACTTAGTATGTTTTGTCGTTCATAGTTGAACTGGCTGGGTAAATTACAGCATTTAATTAAAATACATCCGTGGATATTTCTCTGAGGGTTAGTGTTATAGTTGAATTTAAAGAACAATTGTGCAGTTGCCTTATAGTGTGAGTGGCCTTCATGCCATGGCTGAAATTGGGGTTTGTTAGACTATATTCATTATTCCAAAAATTATCCGGTGCTATCCAGTCAAACTTCAAATACCATTTTGGTTTCAACAGTTTGTCTCACGGCTCAATGTCCAAGTAATCGTAATTTGAGTTACTTGTTTCGCCATAGCCTTTTATCCTGTTTATGGACTCGCTAGACAGTATTGTTAACACTGTAAAGACCTCCAAAGAGGAACTTTCGAAGTGCATATTTGTTCTTTTTCCATGATGGAAAATGTTTTCAGAAGTTTTTGTACCCTCGTAGCAGAGTCTACTCCAGATATATCTAATTGTAAGTTTGACTAAGGAAGTCGATGGCCAGTATTTGTCGTCCTTAAGTTGTCGTCATAGATTCGAATTTCCCCATGCGTGCGACGTGATGAGCTGCACGCCAGGGATATCCTGGGTTAAGAGATCGATATTTTCTCTGTATTTAAAAAAATATTTTCATCGTATCATAGCGTAGCTTAGTAACGCTTCTTCTTCTTATAAAAAATCTTATATCTTCACGGCCCAATGGTATTGGTGGGACAAGTTTAATTATCTTAAATTGGATGAGGAGGCCGTTACTTGTTGTAATTCAATGGTTATACTTAAAACACGGAGTAGTTTCAAATAAGTATATTTTCCACAATAGTACACTACACTAAGGATCACTTCAAAACAGTAACACGACCGGTTGTGACGAATTTCATCATCTGGTGGTGAAGATATACGTCGATATCACCAGATGATGACAATATTCGTCGAAATCGGGCGTGTTTCTGTTTTGAATTGATCTTATGTGTATTACTATTGAGGAAAATATACTAAATTTAAATTAATCCTTGTTTTAACTATTAATTATCTTATGAAAGACCGGGAAAAACTTTGAAATTCCACACAAATATGGAATTGCAATTTTTTTCACGTTGAAAGAATTCCATAATGTTAAGCCTGAAACGATTTATTTTATTAATTATCTCACTCTATTTTTTGGAAAAATAAGGTATATTCATTAATTTAGCCCAACTGATACCTCCTCGAGCAGTATTTAAGTTCTCTTTAACAGTTTTATTTTATATTAATGTATATTTCACCCCAAGCTTTGTGATTTTTTGAATATCAGATCGTCCTGGGAAAAGGAGGTCGATATAAGAAATAACTACCCTCTCTTCCCCCCATATGCGATGGGGAAATTTCACACGCCGTTAGGCTTTTTGTAAAGTGAACTCTAGCCTCACCTCTCAAACCAACCTTCGGGTTGACTACTGTGGCTTGGTTTAATTCAATACATTTATGAAAAAATTCCATACGCAATTCAGGTTCGACTGATAATAGTAATTTAAAAAATAAATTAAATTCACTACTTATTAGGTAATAAATTGAACTTGAAAGCAATTAATGAAAGTAACCTTATCTAATCAGTGAAAAATTGATTACATCCCTCCAGAAATATGTTCGCCTAGTACAGTAATCGAAGTAAACGGTTTTAACCACGGGATGTTGTGCTCCGTTATCCATTAAGAAATATGAGCATGTTCCTATAAAATCCCCTGAAGTAGTGCTCACAGAAACTCATCAGGTGAAAATATATTTGTGACGTTCGTTTTTATTGTCTATGAATGAAACTTTTTTTAGTTAATCTTCGTTTTATATCGTGCTAACTTCCTCTTAATCAAAGAATGAGTACTTCCGCGTGGCTCTTAATTTATGAAGTTTGCTTGCATCGAGTCCTGGTGTCCCACGGAGAGCGTAATTTCGGAAGTTAGATGCGCCTACTCTAGAACGGAGCGCTGCACCCTTCCCGCCACAGCCTCCTGCCGTGGAGCCACAACTTCCTTCACTACACCCCACAGCGTCCGCACTCTCGTCCCCGATAACTCCTCGCCTCCCCCATCCACCCTCTTCTTCGCATCGCCGATTCCTTTCTTATCGGGAGGCCTTTGAAAACCTTTTAGGCGCACAGCGAGAACTTTTGATTTTTTTTCAACCCTTAAAGGTGTACATTCGTTTATGTATTCCGTTTGCCTACCTCTCAGTCAAAATATCTTGTGAACCATTAAGAATAGGATAGCTCAACGTCGAGAATGGTTTTTGACATTGCCCAAAAGTAGGAAGTGGGGTTACCAGCTAGACGATGATCGATTCGGTGGAAAACCTATTGAAAGATATTTGCCAAACAAAATTTATCTGCTCATCTTCTCTTGGTTGTCTCACGTTTTCTTTTCATTCAACTTACGCTCAAAAACTTGGTTATTACACGTACATTTTATTAAATACGACGCGGGTGTCGACGCCATACATCATCAGGTCCTAATACATGTGAAGAATAACCCAAGTGTTTGAGCATCATTTGAGAAACATGAATACATTCCACTAACAAAGTTACGCCTAAAACAAATTTTCTTTTTATTGTCTGTTCGTGCTTGTCTTCATTTTAGCTACTGTTATGGCATATTTTACCGGAATTAAATTATTTGAATATATCATAGATATATTTGGTTTCGTAGGTTACTGCCGCGTGATACTTGTGTGCAAGTGTACTGACTTAGCCCGAGGACCACGCTTTAACGAAACTAATTCCGTTGTTATGCCTCAGAACTTGCGCGTATTACAGTCAAAAATAATTTTTAATGTCGTGATGCATTCGTTATATTTTCAAGTTTTTATATCCACTTTTAAAATACATATTTTCCATTGGTTATAAAAAATGTCAAACAGAATGACGCAGAAAACTTGTAGTTATCTAAACAGTCGATATCTGACATTGGCATAAACGACATGAGAAATACTATGGTTATTATTTTCCTTTTTATACTATTATTATTTTGGTAATAATATTTCTTTCATGACATTACTCTTACTGTGTACCGTACTGTGTGCTATATATAATTGCTGTGAGTAAATATTATGCTTATTAAACATTTTTTAACGGAAAACAGGAAAATCCATAAGCAAAAATTCGAGGCTGATTAATGTGTTTTGGATGGAGTATTAAATTCAAGAGTTTCTTCACGTGAAGAGTGGGTACTTTATGTCTCCCGGAGACGGCTGTGCTTGCTCTTTCTCTCCATACCTACCGCTCTTCGTACTTCGCCGGGAGCGGGCCTCACAGATGAGAGACTGACAGGAAAAGAGAGTGAGAGAGCTTGTTGGGGGTTCCTGGGAAATTTATTTGCTGCGGCGGTGTTCCTGGAAGCGATTGATTTGGGAAAGCTACGGTTGAGCTTGAGGAAGGGGTAGCGGCTGTGTTGGGAGAGAGAGAGGAATTGTCGGGGGAGAAAAGCATGGTGGCCGCGCACCTTGAAAACCTTTAAAACAGAATTCTCCCTGGATTTTTGGGCTTTCCTTGATTTTTTCCTGATGCGGAGAATAATGTCGAGGCCTCAAATTAGGAAATCTATGCTTTCGGAACAGGTTCTATGTCGCAAACCGAGGAGCCACGCGATCGCCGTCCGATGATGTGTCGCGTTTAATTATGTATGAACGTTTTCTCGGCTACCAGTTAGCAACGGCGAATCCATTCTCCGACTTTTCGATCGCCGAATTCTCATATCTCTTTTCTCGGGTAGGGGAATTGTCCTTATATCTTTCTGTTATACGAGGTCCGGTTTATCTAGCTATACGTGTTTAAAATCCTCTGGAAATCGCTTCGATGTATTCAATTTTCTGTATTTTTATGTAGCCATTTTGAGTATTTTTAATATTTTATTCAAGTACTGGGAATATTATCCTCTGCAATACTATTTTTTGTGGTTTACTGTTCTGTATAGCATTAGCATTTTTTAATTATACGGCTTTCAACGGTGGGCATTTACATGTAATGCATATGTAACTGTCTATCTTTGTTATATTCGCCTATCAACCTGTTATTTTATAGTAGTAAATATATTATATACTAGTCACACCATACGTTTTCTCTGGAAAATCTTAATTTGCTCTTTCTGCGAATAGTTGAAAATTACATTTCTATTATATTATAGTTCTAATAGACAACTCCTTGATTCCCAGTAGAGTGAAAGTATAGCCATCTTGAGAAAAAGATCCGGTATTTATAAGGGGATTTGAAATACTTCGTCATGGTTGCGCCCCACTAATCCCACGTAACCCGTCCCTGCCTTTTAGCTCGCTCAAAAGCTTTTATAATAAAAAGGCCGTATGCCTCCGCTGTTACGTTTTACCTGGATTCTTGTGATGAAGCCAGAGTCATCTTGGTACTCAATAGATACATTGGGTGATTTCAGGTGCTCGCGGATCTAAAAGTACGATTACTCGTGTTCTTGAAAAATATTGTTTAAAAAGTACTTTAAAAGAACATCGAATGCTCAACGGTTGGTAGCATTGGCATGCAGCAGTCTTTTTATCGGAATTTTATTTTCTTGTGGACTTTAAAAAATTGTCGGATTTCGATTTATCTGAATGAGTCATCCGTTCACCTATTTTTTTCGTAAACCCCGAGAGAGGTTCTTTTAACAGCGCTGGTCGTTAATATAATTTGGTATTCGATTTAGCAATTAGATTGAGTGTTTATTACAATGTATTTATGAAATGGATTTATCCATGTAATGAAGTTGCGTCTACAGTTTAAAGTGTCCTCATTTTTCGTATGATCTAGAATCCCCATTGCTAACAAGTACTTGTAAGTAGGCATTATAACTAAAATTCATTTATATAATTACTGTCATTCAGAAATACATTAAATTAGGAGGAGATGGGAAGCCGGTGAATAAGATGCTGCAAATAATTTATCTTCCCAAACAAACAAACATAAGTACCAACAGTGTTAGCAGGAAGAAGTTATTTGAAAATGAAAAAGAAGAAGGCTGCATGATTATGCACGACATTTGTTAATTACTTTAAGTAAAACATGGCAGTATTTTATTGTGTTAATCTTCGAGACCCGATCCTGAGAATATCGGAACAAATTAATTCGTCGGTTTTACGTACGTTTTCTCCACGCAGTTAATTCCTGCATCGTTAACCTTTTGGATATTAAACTATGGTATTATTCAGCTTCATCTCTTTCGATGAGGTAAACCTGCTTCTTGTGGTACAACAGAGAAAACTTAAATTTTTCATGAAACCATACTGTGACCGCATATTTACCCTCAATTGGCATTATTTCGTCCTTAATGCCTAATGTAGTTCAAATATCGGGAATCGTCGAAGTATGAGGAAGTAGTTGGGCAAATGAATTTTACTTAATTATGTTTATGTTCAAAAACATTATCACCGTATGTTTTTATGAAGTCATCTGTTTTTCTGATTGGTTCGCTTCTTACCGAAACTGTGTATCTAAATTTGCATTTACGAAATGAAAATTTGCCTTCGGAATGGAGTTGAAAACTGACTTCCATTAAAAAACTGATTATATTCTTATAACGGGAACTTGATACCTTCCTCACTTTTACCGTTGTGAAAGGGTAGCACTAATGACTGTAATAGTCTCACTCTTTCTTCGATTTATGTTAGTAACATTAGCGTCATAATTTTAATTTTTTTTTCCAATACAGAAATTACCATTATTTTACCGAAGGTTTTGTTTGTATTTCATTAACCTTGCCCATGATATCTTGTGAAGTTTTTTTAGTAATTTTTATACGCAATTCTTTGTGAAAACGTGAGTGGCCTCTTATCTATTTGGGTTCTTTGGTATTTCTCATGTCGCAAAAGAGTATTTGAAGACATTATTAGCTAAGGAATCTAGTCATCGATATCCTAGAAGAGCTAACGCAGACAATTCTGCGTTGAAGTAGCTAGGCCTCTCTCCACACTGATTTTATTTTAAGCACAGAGGATAGCTTTAGTTGGGGATGGGATTTCGAAATTTCATGACATCTTTTGGATTTTGTTCCCTTTCTCTAGGTAGTTTTTTCTGCAGAAAACACATTTTGTCGGCCTTGAGCACTGGCGTTTTTTTGGAATTCTCTCTTGATACTTTCGAGAGACAGGTACCGCGTCTAGAAGGCCATCGCGATCGATGAACTGGAAAATGGAGCCGAACCATGCTTAGCCGAAATCGGCTTCGATTTCTCGGGCGCGTAACAACCTCAGAGTAAGAATAGGGTAGAGAGCGCTTGTAGGCTGCGCAGTACCCAAAAGCTATGGTCAACAAGGATACCATGTGAAATCGGTGGTATTTGCGTGAACTTTGAATTGGGAACCTAGGTTGAGCGGCTGTAAGC
>LYUA01005592.1:43376-53720 GCA_002093875.1 Calopteryx splendens | reverse complement strand
TTATTTTCAAAACTTGATAAAAAATGGCGTTGTATGCTCTTTTCAGAAATACTAATTTTTGACAGTTATCTTGAACCGTTTTTTTACGATTTACCCACGAAATCAGGGACTCCATAATGCCCCTCCTTGTATTAATTGAATTATACTGAATAGAACCCTAGAAGAGCATAAGCATTCAAACCTAGCATTTAAACTTAATGGTATGAGGTGTGACTTTGAGGAAATTAGGATACCATTAATGAAAAAACAACAAAAAAACATTCAATTAATATTGTGGAAACTACACACTAACTTTTAGGTACATAATGAATTTAAAGGTATTGATGGAGATCTTTAATTTGAATGCCCGGTTTTTTTACTTTCATCATTTTAGACGAACTTATTTTGTCAAAATATAACGGACAAAGGCGCTCATTGATCATTCATGATTCCTTTAACTTAATGTTTTTACAGGCGATTTAAATTATTGCGGTTGTTTCTAGTGTTCACTTCTAAAGTCCATTCAGTTATGTAACTTTTCAGTAATGCTTCTGTAGTTATTTAGCTCTCTGGCCATGCATATGTGATAAAAACAATGAATGAACGTCCAATTTTACCCTCGTGCCCTGATATAAGCTCATTACGATCGCAGATATGATATCCCAAGGGCATATTCAATTTTACGCCGGAAAACTATTTCTCGCTCCCATGGAAACGTATTTCACGCGCCACCGATCACGCACCTGCTCCTCGCCCGCCTGCGCTCGCGTGTCTGTGTGTGTCTGTGTGTCGCTCCCATTTCCGTCCAATCACTTTTTCCCCTCCTCCACCGAGCAGAAAACTCCCCCTCTCCGCCCCCTCTCCACCCTCGTGTGAGGGACGGACGCCCCTGCCTCCGTTATTCACGGGATCCTCCTCTCTCTCTCTCTCTCTTTCAAACGACGCCAACAGGAATCCTTCAATGCCTGTCTCGATATTTAAGCATAAATAATGGACGGCTTACCTTTCGGCCTCCCATCAGTTCTGCACCTGACTCATAATCGTCCTTTGTCGTCACAGTGTTCCACGAGGGAGATTTGCTGTGCCGTTGCCATGGGCGGGAGAGATAGATCACCCGATTACGTAGGAACCCTAACCCGTGACCCTTTGCCCACTCCTCTCCTTCTTCCCCCCCTCATCTCTTGCCATTCTCGATACGACCCCTCCCCCCATCCTCCCTTCCAAAGCTAACACGTGAGCCCACCTTCCTGGCCTTCGGGAGCCGTGTGGGGTTGGGAATGCGAATATTCCAGGGCAGGCACCATACGTTTCCAATTTCATCCCTTGAAAACTGCGTATCTGCCACGGCATCGGAATTCCTTTTTGGAAGAAGCGATGGACGAATTTAAGAATGCGACGGATACGCGGTGGGGCGATCTGAAGAAAGGTGGGAGTGGCACTTAAAGATGGGTGGGGTGAGATTTGCTAAAATTTCTTGAATATATAAATTACTTTCCCTGTCCAATTGTGGGCTCTTGAGGGTGTTATTCTTCAGGTTAGTGTTCGATAAAAACAGTGGATGGACAAAAACGACATCAGAATGGAGGATGGATACACGTTATCTCATTCCTACCAAAACCAATTTCAAAAGACGTCCTACAATTGAACCGGAAAGTCCTGTTGCTACCAAAATATGTATGATATGAGGCGCTAGAGAAAGCGACTATCGCTTCTGACCTTAAGTCGCCGACATAACCATCGGAGAAAAGTAAATAATTTAAATATATGCTTTCTCGCGGTGTTACACGAAAACAGTTTTTTTTCCTAATTGTTTTGTTTTTCTCTGAAGTGGATTTTATTTTATTGGTTCTCTATACCTATGCATATAGAATAGGCAACTACGTATAACAGTTATTTGGTAATAGTTTTTAGTAAAAATTCTTATTGTAATATTTAGTTAGACATAATATATTTCGATAAATGGAAGGTTTATTCATCTATGTAGTTATATATTCAATCTATAAATGATTGGATTTAATTGCTGTTGCATATCCCTATTTAATCATTACTTTATATTGTATCATAAATTTTACTTCTGTAGTAGTTAATTTTGAACCTCGCTCTTAAAATTACGCTCCCTCAAGTGCCAGAAAGAGTGTTAATATGTTAATATAATTATATTTCAGTTCGTGCTGGAATTCAGTTTTCATCTTTGCACAATTTTAGTATTTTTTCAATGAATGCTTTAAAAGGTTGTTTAATTTAGATTTCATTAAATGTAGGCACCTTAAACATCAACGATCCCTTCAATAATAATAAGTTCGTGAATGCTACTTAATGAAAGACAGTGCGTAGAAAAGCTGGAGCATATTCCCTTTATTGCGACCGAAGATTTCTCATCAAAGCTCGACTACAAAGGGAGAAATGAACGCGTTTCAAAACACAACAGATGTTGACCAGAATTTAATTACGAAATTGTTCGAGGAACCTTAATGAATAATACTCCAGTCTCCACGCCGTTTAATTATTCTCAGGTGTACGGTGGATGGAAATGTTTGGATCAAAAAAGTCCATAAGAAATTTATAAATTATTTCTAGGTTTTATGAACTATAAATTATTGAAGGACGAAAGAGATTTTCTCAGTAGTACCGTCTTAATTTCCACTTCTATTCTAAATGAGCGCGTTTTTCCTTAGTAAAAAGTTGCCTGCCCTCTGGAAGATATTTAACGGTATGAAGAATAACGCGTTAGGGCTGCTGAACTTATAATTCAATTTGACCTCTGTGATTCATGTGCGTGCTTCTCGTGATCTCTGATATGAAAACAAAACCACCGAAGAAGGAGGCTTCGTATCTAAGGAAGCGACTTAGTAGTAGAGCTTTGGCGGTAGATCTTGTGTCATTCCCGGATGTTAGCGAGCGAAAAATTAAACAACAGTATCCGAATTTCCACGAATACGACAGATTCCTATTCAGAAATTCGCGACCACAATCTCCACCATTCAATCTAACAAACGAAGCTTACCATGCTTTCATGTATGCTTGCATTTCATCTTGCAGCTATTTTTCGTAATTTTCTTTTTACCTTTGTGGACATTTTTATCTTTATGACTCAGACTACATCGTTTCTTCCACATCAATAATTAATGCTAATTATTTTCTTCACTCTCTCTCCCTTCATCTATTTTTTCACACAAAAATACTATCGTGTATCACAAAAAACTACAAAATTCGTGTTTTACATTGTTCCGTAGCAATGCCGCCATGTAAAGGAATTAAGGAGATATACTAATAATGATCTAAATGCAAATTTTGATGCAATTCGATGGGGCTCAGAAGTTATAATCTAATTATTTTCTCTTAGCAATATTTTATGATTAAAAATCTCTTTAATTATACATTTCATTTAAGTGTTTCAATGCATCCCCTACGTGTTGCTGCTCATCGCCGGTTTAGCGCGATGCTCACTGACATTTACAAGCAATTCGCGCCCTTCGCACCTGAAAACGTAAAATGTTAATTCGACGCGTTTTCGCACGTTCATCTTTTCGCCTATGCTTTATACGAATCTACGTTCTTCTAAGCCCCCCCTCCCCCCCGATATCTCCCCTTTGGGATTTAATTCGGGTTATTCAATCTGTAACGTCGTTCCTGGGAAATATTATTCCCTTCCAAAGTTTTCCGCCTAGTTTCTGACCGAAGGTGACTCCGACGGGAAAATTATGGAGTTATTATTTTAGGTTGGAAGCAGCTTGCAGAAAACTTGAATTTAGAGTAAAGTGTTGTAAACTAGTTGGGAAATTAATAAATTAGTTTTCGTCGTTGTAATTACGTGCTCTTTCAGTTTGGAATCTGAAGCTGATCATCTGCGAAAGGGTTAGTAATATGGTGTGTGACTAACTCCACTGACGTTTATGCCATTTCGCGAGAGATATAGAGTTTATTGAGGCTTGAAATTTGCAATTAGATTTGCGTTAACTCGAATATACTTTTTCTGCTGAGTATTCTACTTTTCCAAAGTATTTACATGAGGGGAAGGACGTTTAAAATTGCCAAATTAGTAATAAAATGAATTATTCTTCACTTTTTCTTTCTGTAAATATTGATAACTATTTCTTTGATTGTATATCCATTGATTTGATGATCCATTGATTATATGTTGATTTTTCATCGTAAATTAATTAATTCGCAAAATAAAATCATGCATTAAATTTTTAAATGCAATTTAATTATCTAAGAGCAATTCAATTAAATTATCTCAGCAAATTCATTTAAAGTATCTCACAGATGCATTCTTATGTTCTGAAACTTTACATGGGATAAAAAATTTTTATATAAGATGTTCACAGCGAGTGGTAGAATTTTCAGCATTATTCTTAATTAATAAATTATAGATAAGGTT
Source organism: Calopteryx splendens (assembly GCA_002093875.1). Classification (NCBI taxonomy): domain Eukaryota; kingdom Metazoa; phylum Arthropoda; class Insecta; order Odonata; family Calopterygidae; genus Calopteryx; species Calopteryx splendens. Next base: position 49,360 of record LYUA01005592.1, on the reverse strand, counting down.
ACGCATTGATTAATTCATTTTTTAAAAATTAAACTATTTCTTAAGAAAAAAGCTAGCTGCAATAACGAGAGATGATTTTTCATGAAACCATGTACAAAATAAAAGTAGAAATATTAATGTATTTTAAGTGTGGAAGGAAGAATTCAGGTATGGAAAATTTTCCTGGAAAAATCGTCCAACTATAAAACTATGTTAATTATTTAATGGATGAGTATACTCGTGAGATAATATATTATGCACATCCTCAATAATAGACTCGGTGGAACTTTGTCGTAGCCTATGTTGCGTCGCGTAACCGTGATCGAGTGGGTTCTTCAATAGCTACCAAATCGTAGACAGTTTTTTAGAAAACATTCGACAAGGAATTGGATACAGAAAAAAAGGATTGAGTTTGCATAAGATCTGCACGAATTTATACTTTAATTTATATTGTAATGTTGAAATACTTTTAAGTTAAATGAAAAATGTTGTGATGTTTTATAAATGTGTTTTTTAAACGAGTGTCTTATACATTCAAAAATGTAACCAAAATATGAAAATTATGATGATGGAATAAGTACCTGGATCTGTACAAGGATTGATAATACACATATTATTTATGCATACGTTCTTTTCAGAAGTTGAAAATGCTTTGTCAACATTATTGCACACAATAGTATAAACATTGGAAGGGAAGGAACCACCAAAACCACAGTAATCACCCCGAAGGTCGGTTTGGTAGGTGAGAAGGGTCGAGCTCACCCAAGAGTCCTTTGATGATTATACTTTCTTCTTTTAATTTAGACTAGTAGTATTGAAAATGTATATTTTAACGGCTATATTCTCTGACTTCCTCGGGAGTATTGCATGTTCTTTCGTGGACTTTAAAAATATTTTTTTTATTATGATCATAATCATGCTTGCCAAAAGTACACGCAATTTTAGCAATCGTCTTTGTGGCCAAAACAAAACTTTTCGGTAGAAAGTTTGCCTATTCGGTAGAAAATGATGTCATGTCCCGTAATTTATTTGACTGTAAAATCATATTTTTATTAAATTATAGAAATCAACCTCTTTGGATGTGCTAGGAATTAATCTTAATTTCTCGAGCAATGAGTAACTATTTCTTTCCATGTTAGCAATATCTAGGACCTTTCCTGCCTACCATTTTTGAAAGTGCTCTAAGAGCAGCGGTAATGTGAGGCCATTGGTCGTTCACATTCGGAGGCCTTATTGGCCTATTCGATCGTTTTTATGGCGCAGTTATAACTCTCGTGGGTTGTCAGCTGTTGCGCCTCGAGTTTAAGGGCCGTGCATCACTTAAATGCGCGCCAGAGGAGTTGCCAGTTGCCTCTTCCCCCATAACGCCATAACGCGAGGTATCGCCGTGGAATATGAAATTGCTGTTTACTGCTGCTTTTTTCACGCCATCAAGGCGCATCCCTTCTGCTGCTGCCTTTCCTAACCGCCGTAAAATTATCCGCTTTTTGCCAACTTAAGGCGACCAAGTTCAAGTGAATGCTTGCTATATCGGCTCATGTAAGGTGCTCGTTGTGTAATGCCTTCGATAACGTTGAATTATGATGTTCCACCGACCCTTTTTCAGTACTTGGGGTGAGACCGCACATACTTTTTCTTCAGTCATGCCTACTCTGAATGGCCTGGATTAACATTCCCTGCCGTCTTTTAAATCCAGACAATGTTTTCGGAGCGACGCATTTTTCCTACAAATCATATTGAATTCAAAGATTTTTATTTGAATATACTCGTTTTGCTCAAATGTATAGTATCATTAAAATGTCATTGAATTCTTTTATTTATTTTTCTGCATGATGGCTTTTGAATAAATGCTAAAATCTTATTGTGTACAAATGTATTTGTATATACTCTGTTTGGAGTATTTTGTGAAAATGACTGATCCAAGTTACAAAAAAACTCATTCAGTTCATGCCCACGTATCGATCTGTGGATGTAAAAGTTAGATTAGGATTCACATTTCAGTTTTATTTAAGACATGTTGTGACACATACTAAAAATGAACGAATATCTGCAACACTTGGCCGCCCTGACTCGGGTCTGATTAGAAATATGCCTTGCTGGTTTTAGGCGTCACTCTGTAGAAGCAATTCATATTAAGAAAAGAAACATTATATTTTTCTACATACATTTTATTTGATGACCAGAAGATGTCTTCGCAGTCCAAGCTCGGGTCGTGAAATGAAATATTATGTTGAAAAAAAAGTATCTCTATTCTAAATGGAAATTACTCCTCATTGAAAATGTAGATCCTGTGTAAGCATTTAAACAGTTTCAGCTTACATACTTTGCGTCGAATTATAACTATATTATTATGTCAATTTATCTGAAACACTAATAGCCACTCAACTCGGAGAAACGATAAGAGATCCCACGTGTTCCCCGCCTTAATAACGTTGTTTCACATAAGATGTGATTTCCATTTCGGGCTTCTTTCTCTTTGTAATTCTCGCATTGGGCCGATGATAAAGCCGTAAAAGTAGTTTCGCCAGATGGTCCGAAGGGGCATTAGCCTCGTGACATCACCATTCCGACTCATTCCATAAAAGCAGTCGGCCCATTTCAGCGGCATGTTCGAAACGAACGGAAGGCTTGCTCTCTTGAGTTCGAGAAATGCAAATGCGTAGTCCCGGGAAGGTCGACCTTTTAATCTATATAGGGCGACCCAGCGTTGTAGGCACAACAAGGGAAATCCGACGGTCCAAAACGACAAACTTAAAATTTTATTTCTTAAAAGTCACTTATGAATTAGGAAAATTTGGCCATTAAGTAGTATATTCAAATGTGAAGGTCCACCATATTTGTTTGACGCAACAGCAGGCAATCGCTAATTTCTTCGATCGCTATGAAATTGGGATATCAAAGCGATGGCGAAAGAATTTTTCAGGATAGAGTAGTGTGGCAAAGAATAGAAATAGGGATTAAGTTTCCTGTAATTCCGGTCCGTTAACTTTATGCCATTTTTCTTTATCGTGAAATAATGTTTTATTCGGTTGTTGTTCATGTTCGACTAAAGTTTGCGTTGCTCAAAAAATATTCTTTAATACCTTCCTAGCTGTAAATTAAAGACCAAATATGGCACTAAAGATAATGAATACAGATCATGGCACTGAAGCATAATTGTTAGTTAGAATGCAATTTATTAACATCTGCTAGAAAGTTCAATAATTTGAAATAAAATGCTACCTCCTAGTTTAATATGATAAGGGCAAGTATGTTTATCACATGATAAAAATGGCTGTTGACATAGGCGCACGTTCCTGACGTTCCCGAATTACGGACAGGATACTTCAGTATCTGTGACAAATTTTTCATAGAAAGTTAGATGGAAAAGTTAATAACATTTGAGGAATTCACTGATGAAGAACGTCGAACTAATATATAAATTTTCATTGTTACTATTATTCCTATAGAATAACGTGGACCTCTTAAAAACGTCAAATCCACGTAAATTAACTGATAATATTATAAAACGACTGGGGCAATATGCACGACTCTCGGTCTCATAGAACGGCCCTGAAAATAAAATGGCAGAATCCTTGTTTTGAACTTCGAGTGCGAAGGACATTGAAACAGATGTGATGTTTCTCGTGCAAATGTTCCGAGAATTGAAGTGGACTATTCCATCCTTAATAATTAAATTCTCGGCTAAAGCAAAAATTGTCGGGGCCTGGAGGAAAAAAGAGTGAAGATGTTGTTTGATGACCTAGCATTTGGCTTCAGCTTCACCCGTCAAACCCTCTGTGAGTGGGATGGGGGATTAATTTGCCCTTGAGCATGGGACGACCTTGGGGTGACTCCATATGAACCCAGGGAGCTTGGGACGCTACGGTCGGGTGACGCAGAAGGGGACCCTTGTCGCTATTGGCTCGGGAGTAGTCGAGATTAGAGGGAATTAAGAAAGGCAACCGCGCTTCCGGGCCTAAGGAAGTATTTGCTCCATGGATTAAGAGAGCGAGTAAGGCGGCTTCGTTTCCCACGGAGAGACCAAATATAGCATTCTCTCGGCAAACAGTGTAACTAGGAAGGGAAACTACACGTTTCGTTCACCTTTCCTTAAAAAGACCGGATTATTTCTCCCATACCCATGTAACCGCCCACGCTGCAAATACTGCTCTTTATTCGACCCTACAGACACCTCTATCCAAAATCTGAACCATTACCATCATCTCACCTGCCCATCAAAAAACTTTAAATGCAAATTGAAAGGCAGCTTCTGCCCTTTTTATATTGGCGAATGTACCACCATGCTTTCCATCCGTATTAAGTAAATGATCATGACACCAAATCCTCCACCTTCAACAATCACCCATACCAAAACATAACCAACCATTCGACAGCTGGGTCCACCTATCAATCCTCCCTGAATCTGAAAGCAACATTGAGGGGAGAACTCGAGAGATGACTCGCATTTGACCTTCTCCGTCCCGGAGTTGAAAATATTCTACATCGACACCCCCTGCCTCTTCCCGCACTCGCTCCTACTGCAAACCCTCCGGTGGCCAAGCTTTCGTAGCGTGGGATGTTCGTGTAAAGAGAAGTGACGTCACTTGTGGCCATGAGTATGTTTTTACTGCGGGGTTATTGATATGGAGTATAAAAGTTAAGAAATTCGTAGCTGCCTTGCATTTAATAGGGTAAGGAATAATCGATGAGTCAGATTATTTTGGTAATCTTCCGGTTAAGGTAGGTTTTTGCTGGACTCACTGCCCTACAGTAACCCTTTCTTTACTTCTGCATACTATCTGCCAGGGAAGTAAGGTAGGTTGTACGGATTAGAATTAAGGAGGGAGACCCTCGATTACCCAAAATTCTACCCTCTATCACATACTTCAGCAATCCATTGGCACTCAGCATGCCCTGCATCCAATTCTCATGCCTTCTTTGAATTTTAATTTCTTTGAATTTGAATTTCTTTGGATTAGAATTTCTTTGAGTTAGATTAGGGTTAATGAAACCGATTCTACAAAATACGTGTGCATAAGTTAGAATGCAATTTCGTATGAAGGACAGGATGATTTTTATGGAATTAATGAATTAAAGATTTAAATATGTTTATTTTAGTATGCCGATGTAAACCATTGAAAATAAGACGTTTGAATTTCCTGATGAAGTCATAAATAACAAGTCAAGAAATTAAATACGTGATAAGTGTAAATTATGAAATGAAATTCGTAAATGTCAATGTTATAAGGTCAGAAATATTACGTTTCTTATCATTATTTAGAAAAACTTCTTTACCACTTTCCTTACAATAGAGCTGTTCCTCCTTACGTCAAAATATTCAAATGTTTTATTCCCACACCTGTGATTTGCGGCAAGGTTTGTGATAAATCGTGTCCACGCAATTAAGCTTATTTTTTGTCAAGGCGTAAAAATTCTGCTTTTTCACTCTGATTTGGTGGAAAGGATTGAAGCTAAATAATATTTCATAATGTGTACAATAACTGCAGAAAACTCAAAACACGATCAGAATAGGTGAATATTACAAAGGTAGAAAATGAACTGACCGAAATACCTAATTAGCATAGGTATTGGCCACGCTCATCTTTTTTCCACACTTGTTTACCCCTCTACCCTTCTTGAGTGAGTGGTAAAGAGTCATTCTTGAACAAGAGACGAAATGCGATATTCGTCGTGGATCATGAGCGCCCACAATTATCCCACAAATAGCTCCTCTCGTACTTTCCGACTTCTGTGTAAGTTCAACATGATTCATATCCGTTGGTGCTCCTGTAGCATTTTAAGTGTTTGCTTCTTTCTGCAGTTTCTTTCTCACCCAGATCCGTCCTAGGCGGAACGTTCCCACCATCTCACATGCCAAAAATATGACTCTAGAGTAGACATCAAGGCGCGATTAATAGTTCTAATGGAAATCATTCCGTCAGTGAATACGAATATGTAATTATATATATATATATATATAAATATATATATAAATATATATTTATATATATATATATATATTT
>LYUA01005575.1:71427-82829 GCA_002093875.1 Calopteryx splendens | reverse complement strand
CCGTAAAATAAAATTCTGTGGAAAAGTACGATATTATCTTTTAATATGGATAATATAAGATATTTGATTTTCAATATGGAAAAGATTTAAAGGTTAAGTAATTCTAAGAAGCGTTTGATGCCATGTAACGGTGAACTGACTGATATAAATTACACCTATCATGGAGAGGTACAAAGCAAAAGGTCATAAGGTCACCTGACGACAAAACATTGAGTAGGATAGAGCTACTGCGAGCATACATTTGTTAGATGGGTGGGTTTTACTTTAGGGGAAAATGCTTCAACGCTGCTCTCAGGCAGGGTACGAGGGATTCTCTATGGCTCCCGGAATGTCATAACATGAGCCCTAAAGATATGAAGAATATATATAGTGGGCAGTCAAAATTCACCGCAACAGAAAAATAAAAGAATGCGCCTAGCAAATGTATTCACTCTTGGCAGGATTTTCCCGATGTATGCAGGGTTTTGATATCTAGAAGGAAAACACTCGATAGACCATCATTTAAACTTTTCACCTTCCCATTTCGAAATACAAAGGAAACTCGGGTATTATCGTATATTAAAAACGATGGTGTGGATACATAAATTTGTTTTAATTCAATCATTGCAGCTAAAAACTTCACTATATATTTACGAATATAGTAAGCGTTTAACAATGAAATGAATATTTTTTTCCACGTCTGATGCATGCTGCTGATGATTTTATTTGAAATGAATACGTACAAACAACTTACAAAACCTTCGAGAGAAGATCTATGGGAGATAATTTTTCCGTAATAAAATTCCTGACTCTAAATATCTATGATAACGGTGTAACGTAGTCAGTAAGATTAGAGGAAAAAACCTAGGTGATACCTGAGTTTCCTCAATGAGGTTGTTCCCAAGCCTGTAAAAATATGAATGCAATGAAAGAGGTAAAACAACAACAGCTAAGTCAAGAAGAACCCCAGTGATGATAGAACTCGCATGTATCTCCATTTATTCTGTCCCTCGTGAGTCCTCATGATTCCCAGCACGTACTTACTGAATTACAAGTGCCACGACTATCCTCTGCCCGGCGATCGACGGAGCGTTTTCACTGATTAAGATACTCAACATCCTCCGCTCTCCAGTGCGATCGATTTCCAATGATCGCCGACCATTCTCGAGAGCCCTTGGTCGCTCCGGGATCTCTTGATCACAAACCTCGTTGAGTGGCCACTTTTCATGGCTTACGGGCTTTAATACGGCCGAAGGAAGCAAAAAAGACAAAAAAATAACTGAAAAGGCATACTGATTAGGTAAACTTTCAGAAAAGAGAGCGCTGGTGGTTGGAGTCGTGGCCAGAGGGGATCAGTGAGGATAGTTGGGGAAAAATGCAATAACTCCCCTTTCGCGAATAATTCAGCGCTCGCCGGAAAAACGCATGTAATATGTAGGCAAAAATCTATTTTATTTACTTCAGTGGAATTCTGAACGTAGGCAAGTGATAATCATGGGTGGACACGGAGAGTTCTAATGATGGTACGAATTGGGGAGATCCTTTCAAAAACAGGTTTTTGAATTTCATCCATACATTATAAATGAGCGCCTAATAAAATATAAATGAGACCGCGACGCAGAAGGCACCACACAACTGTATTCAGTTACGAACAGTTCAAATTTATGTTAAAGGAGATACTCGAAGATGAAAGAAAATAAATTTTCTCTCACTCAGGATCATTATATTCGTAGATTCATTGAAAGAAAGTACAAAACTTATCATTCTCTCAAATTTTGCGCATAGTCATTTTGTTTTTCAAATGACTCGAATATGGCAGAATTGAAAATATTTTGAAACTCATAAGTTACTGGAAATAATTGCACTTTTGGGTTTCCATGAAGAGTCTACCAAAAGTCAATATTGCCGAAGGGTCGCCCAACCACAGATTTCAAAACTTAAAAATTGTCCCAAATCCCAAAACTCATCGTATATACGGATGTTCGGCTACATGGTTCGAACTTAAAGAAAATTTTCCCTCCTGCCTCTCCCCCCTTTTGCTCTTTAGACCATCTGTAAGACTATCGGTTAACGTACAGAGAAACGTGAAAAAGAGTCATCACTCGATTTTTATTGAATTTCCATAAACATCAGCTATGGAAAGAGTAACTCACTGAAACTTGTTCTCTCGTTTACTCAACCTTTTGGAGCTCATGTGGACTACGGAGACTTTAATTTTAGAATTATTTGGTAATGTTATTTGTGTTTTTCATCCCTAATCCGTATTCTAGAGACTGGTTCCGTCTTCTATCACATCAAGACTCCGTCAATATTCACGTTCAATATCACTTTCACAATCACAACAACATGTTCTGTCACTATCTCAATAATTTCCCCATCAACTGATAATTAATATTCAGTATGAGTATATTAAGTAATAAGTATAAAATATACTAGCCTAAAACTTAAATACCACATTTCCCTTAAATTTCAACACCTAATTTAAAAGTCTGCAATTCAACCCCATAAAATTTGTAAATAGCAAGATGGATATATATGAATTATTCATGGAATTAGCTCGAATATTCTCTCGATTCATAAAAGTAAGCTTTCTGTCTCCTGACGAGGGTTTAAAAGAGAGAGAAATTATTTTACTGCGAAATTAGTTATTTTCATTTTAATGAGCATATTTTATTTTAATTTTATACTTACCCAAACACTGAGTACCTACTTCATAGATACATAGGTATCTTACTAATAGGTACGTATTAAATAGTACGTAGTAAATTTTATAGTAGGTAGGTATGCAGGAGATGTAAAAATATTTGCCGTACGAAGAATATAAAAATTATTAAAAAAAGAAATTAACTAATGCGTACATGGAATGTTTTAAATATTATAGAAAATAACAGTAGTTTTTAGAGTCCAAGGTAAGCTAAGAAAATTATCACGAAAAGGTTTTGTTGAGCTTCGCATTTCCTTTTCATTCCCCACCCCTCTCTCTAGCACCACTTTTGTTTCTTTCTTAACCCTTTATTTCCTAATTGTTGGCTATCAAATTTCACTATATAACTACTACTTCTACTACACTAATATATATATCCCATAAAAACAATGACGCAAGGGAACAAGAATAAAAACATTTCGGCCTGATAGCTTCGCGATACTTTGGATCAGGCCTATCCCATACGAGTGGCAGATAATCGATCACTTGTCTGCTCAATTTATACGGTAGCTTCCTCCAGAATAAGGAAACAGGGCTCAAGGCATGCCATGAGTTTCGCTTATCTTATCCATTCTTGTGAGTGACGGGTGATGAAGCCTGAAGTTTGCTGGTTCGAATCTTGCTCGGAAATTGATGACATGTTGTCACGCAATTACTTTTACGTAGATTGAGCTTACGTTGCGTTATGACCTCAGAGCACCTAGAAAACTCGAAATAATACTTAGCGTCATAAATTTTTAAATTAGTAGGACGTTTATTCTTTAATCTGAATTTGTGAAATTTCGATTCCCGGATATGTTAACTCTACGATTAGTGTCTTCATAAAGTTCAAAACCTTATACACTCGTAAAAGGAATTGAAGTGAATAATTATGAAATGCCAGTTACCTTAAAACAGGGATGAAGTATCATTTTTTCATGGATTCCCGAGTACTTGTCTCATATTAGGCAAGTAAGCCAGCGTAATCAAAAGTGTAATACGGTAGACGCAAAAACGATAAACATTTGCTTCGCCCACACTCTCACTATCCTTCCATAAAGTGGAAATGGTCTCGTAGTTTGGTGAAAACCGCCACAAACTATTACTATTAATTCATTATCCCTTCAATCCGAAGACTGGACAACTAGAGCATTGAATTCTTCCCCTCTAATGCACATGGACTACACTCTCCGACCCTCTTCACTTGATCTCTATTTTCACCTTCCCAGAGTGCACCCAGCTGTCGGCAAACGCTTTTACTGCCAAATTATCTAATTGCATAATTTTTACTGCCTGTTTACTAATCCCAATTTCAACTTCTGTTTGCGATGCATACCTGTGGAAAGGTCGATGATTAAGATTTTCCACTTCAATTTAGACCCTACATTTTATTTGAAAGTAGACACCAGCCTAAAATTTCTAGTAAAGGTTTTAAGGTGGCCCTAAAAATATCATTTCCAGGAAATGGGTAATGGATCATTTTAAAACACAGGAATAAATGGCTCAGTAAATTCCACTTTAAGTTTTAATATGCTAAGATAATCATTCTTTCCTTGACAGAGAAATCACACAAAAAATCAAGCCTGAAATAGTTAGTTTCGAAAAACATCTATCAATGCCAAAAGGAAATTTGACGCTATTTACGAGGATTTCATCAAACTTTAACACTACGACTGTCACAAATGGCCGAAAATGCCAATTTTATTTCATTATTTTAGGTCACTTGGGAACCAAATATGTGCTCAGTTTTTCGATGTTCTTCGCCGGCTTCGTATTAACTTATTTCGAAACCTTTACTTCCAATAATCAATTATACTATCCCTATTTTGAACGTAAATATTGCAATGAATTTCAAGAAATTTTGGCTACATCAAAAGATATTTCTTTGCTGAGTCGGGGTCATTGATTAACCCACATAATTTTCAAAATTAAGGAAAAACCACCGTAAACCTGCCTGAATTAACTAATTCTAATCTTCTACTTCGGTCATAAGCATTAGAACTGATAATCCAAATATTCTAACACCGCTTCGATTCAGGAAGTCAGCCCGTTGGCTGTGCCCGACTGTTGCTCCGCCGTGAACGCTGTATTCTGATTCCCAAACCCTTTCTATTAATGCATGCACTCCCTAACGATTGAGTGGATTTCAGGGAGTAAATATCTTGGATTTTTTTTAATATGAGCTGGCATTCAGTAAAAGTTTTAGATTTTGATTTCACTTGCATACCCTCGCACGCAACACGCCTAAATCACTGGCGAATGAACGTGACTGGGACTTTAATGCAGACAAATTTATTTTATTTGTAATTTTTTTATTAATGAGGATCAAGTTCACGGTATCTAATGCCTTTTTATTTTTTAATCAACAGCCGATTATCCACAGATTTACCGCAACCATAGAGTAGCTTAGCTTAGAGTATATTAGCTTTATTATTCCCGGACGCTGTCATGTTACAGCAGCTAGAGTATCGCGGTACTCGCAGTATTGCGGTTGGATGATAATTATTGCATATACTTTGGACCATACCCCAAAGCAATGAAACTCCCAACATAAAATAGCAGAGACATATGGGGTTCAGTAAACCTATTTTGAAAACAACAAAATGATGCTTAATTCTAACATAGGGGGCTACGTAGACACGTGGAACACAAGAATTTGATTTTTTACAGTAAAATACCATTTTTATAACGCCGAAGAAATTCTAAAAAATACATGTACCTTGAAATTTAACATTCAATACACCTTATAACAGATGAAGAGCACAGTGTATTTGGAAAAAAAACAGTACCTTGAAAAGTCATGTTTGAAAAAAAATATTTAAGTTATTCAAACATCGGCATTTTGTTTTAATACCAGAAATATTGCATCAAATGATAATAGCTATTGAAAAAAGCTTCACCATACCGCAGAAGAAATAATTTTTTTAAATATACTTATGTATCATGGAAGATATTTTCAACCATTATCATCAAAATTTAAAAATTTTCTATTTAATGTGCGCTCATCATTTAATATTGCACTTGTATTCTTTATATTGAGTACAGGAAAATGTAGTAACGTAAATGCAATTAAAAATTATAACCCACTATATTCAACTTAACATTCCTGTTTCCTATTGAATGACGCCTGAGGCAATTTAAATGATTTTACTGGAGTAAGTTTTACTGGTAAGTCATTATTTTAGAAGTAAAATTCATTTTAATTTTATATTTTCATAAAACTGTGAACCTCGTTCAAAAGTGAATAAGTACGTACCTATTCTTGCCTAAAATTTAGAGTGGGTACGCAGGAGATGAATAAAAATTTAATGTATGAAGAAGAATAAATATTCTTAAAATTTGTTAAAACAACAACTTACCTAATGCTTGCATGACATTCTCTAAATACAATGGAAAATGACGTCATTTTTTGAGACCGCAGGAAGTTACGAGAATGAACACGTGAAGGCACGAGAATCACTGTGATCATTTCATCCATCCGTGAGAGTATTTTGGGGGCGAGGGTATTTATGGGATAAGGGAGTGCGGTGCCGGGGTTGGGAGCTAGTGCGGGGAAAATGAAACTGAAGAGAAATGCACAGCCCAACGTCCCTTTGGCTTGCAAATTTTTAAAATTGGAGGTTGTGTTCCGAGCGCTAGTGTTCCGGGAATTATGACGCAAAATTACGTTCCCACCACCAATGGCTAGCTACCTCGGAAACCATTACACACAAGGCTACTCCACAAATGAAGTTCTATCCGCGAAAAGAGTTGGCCGCAATGTCCAATTAGTTGACACAATCTAATACTGCAGTGTTGAATCGAAATGCACGTCTACTTTTAAAGGTGGCTGCAAATGGGGTGTGCCTCGTGGGTGGGAACGAAGGACGGCGAATTTGTCTCCACTTTGTAAATGGGTGGTCTTGATGTCAACTGATCTGTATCGTCCTCACTGAATATGCATTGCAGGGAAGGTAGACAGAATCCGCACGTTAAGCAATAACTCGCAAATCCACTCACGAAAGATGGTCCGAACATCCAAGGTGTTCCCAAACCCCCAGCCTCCTTGCTTTTGTGAGAATGTTTCAACGGTCAGCGTCATTCATTTTCCATTATAAATAAAAAATAGGCGAATATAATTATCAAAACTCTCTGACACGGAGCGCACTAAAGCTGCTCGAGTACTTCATGCATGCTGCGTGTAGTAAAGATTTTGAGATTCATTCTACTCCCTATTGAGGTGAACAGGTCGGGATTATTTAGGTGCAGTTTCAGCTGCAAACTATGCTTTATTGCGGAACATTTCCCGATTTGACCTTTTTTCACTTGCATGAACAAAAAATAAAACCAATCTATTACCAAACTGCTGATTATTAATGTTAATAACATTATTACTATTGTTGTTAATTGTGACTGATGATTAAAGTGTATTAATACATTAATCAGGAGGAAATACTAAAAACCATGTGATTATGTATCAGGAGAATTATTTAAACCTAATCTAAGACCTTTGTAAAATTAATATCCTATGGGATGAATCTAAAATTGTGCTTCCCAAACTTCTTTGGATCATGCCCCACTTCAAAACCTCAAATATTGGGATTCACCATCTATCATAATAGCCGATGCAGTTCTGAAAAAGTATAATGTAAATAGGGACTTCAACCATATTGATGCACAGGAAAATTGTTTGCAAATTCACTTCCTTCAATTAACATAAATTTTATATTAAACTTTCTATAAGATATAAATTTACTAAATGCCAGCAAAAATATTAAAATTGACCTCCTGTTAGGCCGCACGTTCGGAAGCATCGATCAAGAACTTTTCATGGGAATAGGTTATTAAGGGTCTACTAGCCTAGACGTTGAATATTTTCACACTGACTTCATTTATTGACAAAATTGTTATCCTTTATTATCCATAAAACTTTGCATTAATGAATGTGCCACTATAGCACGATAATTTGTATAAATGTAGGATGACGGCCCCCAGATAGATTTTATTAGTGACAAGACTATCCAAAGTGGAGAGGACATACTCCTCTCTCCTCTATTTACCTTTCTCTGCCCGTGAATAATAAATGGCACCTGATTAAACGAGGGGTTTAACTTCCCTATGCATTGGTGACTCCCTACGCAATGAACGCAAGGTGTCTTGTACGTGACGGACTCGAATATTCACGGAGGGGGCTTTCAGCGGTGAGCAAAGGGTACTAGCGTAAGCTTCTAAGGCACGTCCATAGAATCGAAATTAAGCGTAAATTGTTTCGCTAGCGTCCTGACACGGGAGATTTTCCCTCATTATTTCCCGAGAGCCATTTCCTCTCGCTCCACTTCTCTCTACCCGACCACCAACCCTCATCCCTCCGCTCTCCCACACTGATTCTCCCCTTTGACCACACGGTGGAAAATGAACTTGGGTAAGTGCTCCATAAAATAAAATTATCCGTAGGAAAAATATAGGAGAGGAATAAAGAACGGTGATAGGACTAATGAAAATTTTACCCCATAATCAATGCTAAATAATTCCAAAACTATTCTATGATCAAATTCATGACAGACATGACATTCCTTTGTTGTCATTTGAGGCACTTGGCGCATTATGTTTAATCAAGGTAATATAACGGAGAAATAATGACGTAAAATGAGGATCACTAATGCACAAAGTGGCCAATTATTCACATTCACATTCAATTATGGACAGTTTGTATTTATTTTGGTACATTCTCCTATATTACTTTATTAGATTAAATGCGTCAATGCCAGACAAGTTCTCTTAATATGCATATAAAAATATTTATTCGGATAATTAAATGGAAAAATTACCTGCATCAAAAATTTTAATATGTTGATTTACTTTTATTTTTTGTTTTATAGCTATTTACACCGTCAATATGAGCATCAAACACATCAGCATCAATAGTGAAACTGAAATTGATTCGGAGTACTTTTATTTTTCGCCCTTATAATGATTTCTGACTGATCATCGTACGTCAGAGTAGCCCATCTGAAATAAAAGTTTATTACGTGATACGAACTCGGATACCGGCTCTTACGCCGGTTTTTATGGCTGGGTGCACGGAACTCCGACGGAAACATGATGCACTAATGCTGAAAGGTGTTCTCCGATACCAAAATTACTACGTCTTCCGTGTGACGGTTATTTTCGGCCCTAAAAGGAAAACTTCGGGGTCATCAATTATGTCAGTTAATCAGGCTCTGTGGGGAAATAGCTTCAATTAAAAGTGAGATCCGGTAATTACCAGATAAGGTAATTAGAAACTAAATTAGAACTAATGGCATTAAATTAACTTTTTTAACCTTTAAACCGTAATGAACTTCTAAGAGAGCGCCACTTCTCATAACCCGTTGCATTGGGCTTTTACCGTTTCGCCTAAGTCTTTCAAACATTCCTCGAAAGCGCTATTAAAGACTGAAATTGTTCCAGGAAAGTATCAATTTTTTCAGCGCTGACTAAATATATTTTTCAATTCCATTACTATTTTCACATTTCTGAAAGTGAGGATGAATGTGAATGGGCTACATGGTGCAGGCGGCAGTGGCCATGAGTATCTTTAACTGAAAATTTGATGTTGCGTGAAGTGGAAGAAAAGTAGACGGTACCAAAAGAATCCCACAACTTGAGCATCGTTGTATATTCAGAGAGAATAAAGGTGGTAGGATAAATCTTTAAAATTGAAGGTGACTTTTTTGCTTATGGACGATGGTGTGAGGATGATTGTGAAGATGTGTATTTTACGATCATGAACATAGAAAATGCTAGAAGTCAGGTATCACAAAGGGATCTTAACAATTCTCAAAATAATTTTAATCCACCGATTTTCTTACACACAAGTTTGCGTATCTTATGGAAGGAATTATCGAGAATACAAAAGAAAGGTATGATGGAGATCTAGAACACCTCACGGAAGACCCTGCATATTTCTTATAAAGTTATGACTATAACAGGGGCATGGCCACCCAAAGATAAGAAATAATTCCATATTATTCCCATTGATAAATGATGTAATAAAGAATCGGCTATTTAGAGACCAAAATAAATGACTTCAATACCTGGAAAAGTCACATTTTTTTCAAAAGTGAAAAGAAAAGGACATTAATTTACAGAGCGCTTTTAAATATGAAAGCTTAATAAGGAGAAGCCACCATGGTGGCTATGTATAACATATTCCATACCGCACAAGGGCGTGATATAATACTCATATAACTCCACGTAAAGAAATATAACAGCATGCACTAACGGGAATTCTGAATATCGATTGAAGAATGTCTTCGTCCTTAAATGACTTATGCTTAGGTACAAGTGGCTACCCAGGCGTGACGAGAACAATATTCATGACTGCGATACCATTATGAAGAGAAAAATTTCATTTTCATTTTTAATATGAGTAAATGGTAAAAACTCATAGCAAAGTTTTATGATAGGTCTTTAGAAATTTTTACACCTATAAATAGTTTAATGAGGCCGAAGGTGGTCAAAAATAGCATAACTTAAATTATGATGGCCCAAAAAGAAGCAGTAATTAAACATTATGCAGCCATACTTCCTCAAATGAATGAGCAAAAATCTTTCAGTTTTTACTTAGGTAAACGTAAGAGGCGTACATGAAAAATTAAACTCCTTCACGCATTAGCTTAGAAAAAATACTTGGGACTAGAATCAGTATAAGGTTATGATTCACCACATTATGAAATTTTTCATTCAGGTGCTGCTACTTAAAGTTGTCGGGAATTGAATATTCCATCCAAACCAGTTGCAGTATACGTACATAGTATATACTTCTACCGCTAGATGCCACTTGAAGTTCATTTCCGTCGCCAGTCGGCCAACCGGAATCATCTTGCGCGTGTTTCTTACTTTTTGTTGTTTTCGTTACACCGCATTATTCTCCGTCTGCTAATTTTGAAATATCAGGCACTCTGAAAATTGCTGATCTTTTTCAGGGATCATAACCATATATCCATGATTCATGGGTAATTGTGACTCAGGACAGAAATTTTGGGTCACCACTAACTTTTGCATGAAGATAGGTGCACACCTCAACCCGATGATCTCGGGACAAACTTCGCTTCAATTTCTCTAGTGTTCAGTGCATCCACTGGCATGCGTTGACATGTCATGTACATGTCAACGCATTGCGTACATGTCATGCCACGACATGGACTTCATTCCAACCCTATTACAAACGTCATGGATTGTCTGGCTTTTGCCCCATGATGACGGTCGACCCGAATGTTTGTCATCCTCCACAGAGTCCACAGAGCTATCTTTCAAACCACTCACATGTTCTTGCTTGGCTGAGATCATGCCCATTTGAAGCCTCCTCTAGCACTCAGTGGGTCTCACCAGCAGTTTTCTTGACCTTGAAATCGAGCTTAGTGCTGATAAAATTGACTCCTTCACATCAGCCGTTTTGGAATTCACCGACAGAGAAGAACATGGTTTAATAAAAACACCGAAAACTAAGAAACGCATGCACTCAAGAAGATGCCGGTTGGCATACCGGTAGATGAAATACAAACCTAGGGGTGTCATGCGGCAGAAGTTCATCCCGTAACTGCTTTGGGAGGAATATTTAAATTCTCGTCAAGTTTTGGTGAAACCTCACACATAAGGAAAGTGTATAACCTGATGGACCAGATGATGGTGTGACAGCCGAAACCGCTCGCCTAACAATAAATTTCTTGTTGAAGTCACAAAGTGCTTTTACTAATATGACGTCCTTCCACTACATTAA
>LYUA01005570.1:22046-39509 GCA_002093875.1 Calopteryx splendens | reverse complement strand
AGCTGGAGAAACTGTTGTCGCCAAAAGACACCCTTGGTGGAGGAACGCCCGAAAGCCATCTCTACTATAAACTTATTGTTGTAAAAGGCCGTTATAAACCAAAATAGCCGCTTCGAATGCGAGGAAATTGGAGTGAAATTGAAGCATTTCTATAGTTCCTTAGATGACCTTCCTTTCCCAACTTTTCATTTGATTTTAGCCGATCAGGAGAGCTCATAGTTGCCTTCACGACTTCACCGGTTTTATTGATAATACCCTGCTATTGCTCCGGAATAATTCACTTAATTTAATTTTTACTTTATCCATAAGTAGTACATGGGAAAGTGTTGTGCTCATAAAAAAATTACTTGAGAACTCCATCGGAATTACTTCTTTTGAGATATTTTGATTTACCATTTTCTGAATAGTGTCTCTGCCATATTTATTCACTTGTTATATAATAGTTAGGCCCTTGTTTCTATTTCTCTAGGAACCATCTAAAAAGTGTTTATAATGATTCAATGGTGATGATTCATTGTTTGCTTTTTATGCACCTATGTTTTTCTTCTCGTGTACTAACATTTCACCTTTTGCTTCAAAAGGGTAAATTGATGAAGATAAGATGTTTTCTCATTTTTCAATTCTTTACGTATTTTATTTGTTCAACATTGTGTCAATTTTTTTGTACATTCAACACGCGTGCTCCCCTCAGATTTATCATAATTATTTTACCCAAGCAATGCATCTTATCCTGCTATTACCTGTCGGGAGGAAAATTTCACTTCACTATTCTGAGAATTTTTAAACTCTTGGCTTATATTCTCAATGATTGTGGTTAAAAACAAAGGATAAAATTAGAATCTTAAAAAGTTTCTTACTGTGCACTTGAAAGTTTTTAAATTTGGAAATCCAGGTATTATTTCTAATTATAAGTGGTCATTTTCCGCAGACTAATAAGTGCCTAGCCGCAGGAAACTTTATTGTTTCATCAAATGGTCAATTTTTGCACCTGCGCTGGAGAAATACGCATTTAGGTTTTCAGATCACGTTTACAAAAGTTAAATTATGTATATTCACACCATAGCTACCTCAAATATCAAGATACCTCTCCCGAGAATTAGTTGAAAATGCGGTTTGTGCTTCTCGTTTTTCACGGTACCCGTACGATTCGGTAACATTATTTGACTATTTAATGGCACTGATTAAACCTCGGCATCGCATTATATAATTAGAGCAAATTGACTAACCTATAACTTGAGCGAGTGGTTAACAACGAAGCCTCTTGGCTTTGTCAATAGTCAAATGACTGGATTTTAAAAAATACCGTATACGTGTAAGTGCCATTCCTGGGAATTATCATTTGCGAGCCTTTCTTTCGGCAAGAGGGAATTTGCTTTAAGGCGGGACAAATTTCATCTCCCGCCCGCCAGCCCGTAGCTACCAGTTTGATCTTCTCCAAGCACGAGATGACGCGGATTTCAAAGCCAACAGTGGGGGTCGCCATATTTGAACAGGGGCGGAAGGAGGAAGCTTTGGGAAGAAAACGCGCGGGGGAGGGAGGAAAGAAAATTTCAGGGCGTGGGGTTTTCATAGGCGTGGCACGGAAATGGAACTGTTTTCCATGGCAAAGGGAAAATCAAAGCCATTTGCGGAGTGGCCAAGGGAAGATGTGGAGCGTGGAAGGAGGGGGTGGGGTGTGGGAGCGCGCCCTACGACTCGCCCGGGGTGTGACGGGGTGGAGCAGAAGGTTTTGTCTTCTAATTCAAGGGAGGAGGAAGTGGATGTGGTGTCTGTAGCGTCAATAAATGGGAGGAAGTGAGAAATTCTGAGGATGGTAAAAAAGGAAGCGGAATTATAAAACTGTGGGAAGCAATATACACGTTTTCCTTTCACGAAGTCTTCGAACAGGTGAGTTTTTAGATTTCATTTGAAGGCTTTTAAACACAATCACATTTGTGTGTTCAAAGTAAACATATGCCAGTGGAGGACAAAAGTTAGATCAGGGTTTAGATTTTTTTATATGCAAATGGGTAAAGTAGTAAGCTCATTAAAAGAAGAACATCGCTGGATAAAAAAGCATTTACAAAAAGAAGGAAAAGGGTAAAAATATTGGGGCCTTAAATGAATATAAAAGAGAATATAAATTAAAAACTTTAATACGGAGCGCAGTGTTTTAATGGGACGAAACTTTACCACTGAGAGGATAAGCGTGGATTGGAGGCTTTTGAGGTTTTCGTTGGGAGAAGAATTGTAAAATTATAATGGACGAAAGGATATCAAAGGAAGAAATGCTGAGCATTGTAGGGGAGGAAATAAGGTTATGGAGAGGCATACAAATAAAGTAGGCAATGTGGATGCTGGAGATATTGAAACGGAATGGGATTTTGTTGACAGTAAAAGAGGGCAGAAAGTTGGGAAAGCGAGATCGGGGAAGGAAAACGTTAGACATATTGATTGAATGAAGGCGCATAGTAATTATGTGGTGCTAAAAAATAAATTTTAACTATCGTTATCTTGTATGAACATTATGATGGATTTACTTAAGGTGATGGATTGTTGAAGAATGTGATAGAAGGTTTATTGGAAGGAATATTGGGTAGACGAGGGAGAGGGAGGCATGTTGGATGGAATGCAGGGTGGCAGAAAGTATGTGGAATTGAAGAAAGGGTTACTGTAGGGGTGTATCCATCAAGAACCTACCTCGACCGGCAGATTTCCATTGATAAGTGACCGTCACTACGTCCCTCTAACCACCTTTTTATGCATACATCTTTACTCGGAATCGAAATAGGTCACAAGTTAAGGAAGTCTAGCATCTGACATCTGGAAATAAAAGTATCGCATGTTGGGTGAAAAGCTCCTTTGACGACCTGAACCTTACCAATGCCCCGCAATCTGCCGCAATGTTGTGTGGTATTGTTTCCCTCTGTTTTCTGTTCTCAATTCTGACGGGGAAAAGATACGCTTGGATCTTTCTGCTTGGCAGTCGATCCGGTATATTTTCTTTATTCTCAGATCTGTCTATGAATTGAGGGACTTGAATTATTTTTTTCATTCATAAGGCCCGATCCTACGGGTGAAACCATTCCCACTGAATGTAATTGGTTATTCCTGTCTTCAGGGAATCCGATCTCAGATTTTGAAGCATTTACGTGACTCTTCGGTTTCTTTCGTGATAACTTTTCACGAAACAAGAGAATTTTTTATTGTATTTACCATTCACCCGCAAAAACCTGATGAAATTGACAAATTTAGCAATTTAGTATGAAGCATAATAGGGGAGGGGATTGGAATGGAGGTGAAACAATAGATTGGGTACACTTTCGCTCATAAGTCTAAATAATGTCTAAATAGGTTATCTGAATATTATGTCTAAATAAAAGTATAAATATATTTTTGAGGTCTGTATATGAAAGATCTTCACACGCTCATTTAATTTCACTTGGAAAGAAAATTCCAAACTTTATTCAAAGATTATCACAGGATGACGATTCTGATATTTGATTAAACGTATTTTGGGAATCAAGCGAGCAGAGGGCTCGCTAAAATTCTTTCTCATTTTGTCTTTAATTTCTTCTACTCAAAGCATTATATTTGCGTGGTTTATAAAAGCAATTTTACTAGTAATCGTGCCATCTTCTTTATCAAATTCCATGATTTCTGTCTTTATAAACAAATTTAACTCGCAGATGACTAGGTAAAAAACGCGTAAATTTCAAATGTACACCTTCCATTGAGGGGCGATATTTATTTTGAACAGATAACTGTAAGAAATGACCGTTACAGCAAGAATTAGATTTGGTTCCACAAAGCGAATAGTTTAAACGACTGTTTGAATGTGTGAAGTATTTCAGACGGGCGGAAAATTAACTGATAGGTAAATAGCCGAGATCTTGCTGGAGTAAACACGGTGGGAGCAACTCGCAATTTTTTTATTTGTGCCTTATAGTTAAAACGTAAAGCTAAAAACCGAAAACCAAATGCTAATGACGTTTTTGGTCATATATGTCATCTGCCTGTAATATAGTATTAACCTCTTCTTCCTAAAGAAGTTTAATTCCCTCCAAAAAGGATAGGGACATAAAGGTTATGTAAATTCGCTGCTGAATGTCTACTTACCTACTCTTCGGTCACGGGTTCCGGAGAAGAGGGTATTTAAGCACGGGAAATTTCTGAAAATATAAGTAGCTGAGGGGAAGGCGTAGAGATTGTATTATTTTATGCCACAGTTATACCAAGCAAAAATAGTAAAATTTGAAAACTAACCAGATACTCTACTTATTTCTTCTAATGCCAGACTAGTCAATAGTTCCAAGGAGGAAATTCTCGTCAGACTCATTTGAGGAAAAAATTCGCTGTTCGCTTAGTTAGGACCTGAGTTCATTTTTAACTCTGTCGGAAATCTGGAGATTTTGTGCACTAAAAATTAATCCGTTACTTAGCTATATAATTCGAAAGTTTACTGCTTTACTACTTTTTTCACATATTAGAAGAATCGCTAAAATCACCCTGAATAATCATTTTATGCAAAATTATGCTTTGATGGCAGAAGCCATTTTGGTCAGTAAACTGACCTCAAAATTATAACATAAGAAATGTCCTATAAAGACGAGAACATCTCTAGCCCAGGCGCAATTGTAACTAACCATATTTATCCATCAAGTCATCGAATTACCTTATACGTATCTAACGACTTTATACCCTCGGACACACAGAGTCTGCGAAAATGTATTTTCTGAATATTCCTAAGCATAATGGATGTAAAAAAATACCGTATCCGCATGTTTACACTTTTCCAATAATACTTATTTTTATTATGATAAGGAAGACACCATACTCCTTTCCCATACTCTGTTGCAGAAAATAGTAGTATCATCGGACCGAATTTGAACTGATTAATAGCTGCGAATTAATCTTTAAACGTTGAGATACAATGAGGGGATCATTCCAAATGGGGAGCGTGGATCTTAAGTTATTAATCACGTCATTAAAAAAAAACTTCTTTTTTCATTCCTCAAATCAAACCGATTCAATTTTCGTTTTTCGTCTGCGGCGTTCATCAATGGCGTAAAGAGGCCCAAACCTTAAAAGCCTCGCTGTAAAACTCGTCCGGGGGTCGTAAATTTCGTAAACAAATCGCTTCTCGAAACCGCCATCCTCCTCCCCCCGCCTCACCCCCCCGTTTTGATTAGCATTTTTACCTTTTCTTTTTCTGCCTCCAGGGGAAGGTGTTTTCAAAAGTTTTTTTCACCCCGTTCCAACCCTCCGTCATGAATTATTCCCCCGGATCAAATATTAGGACGGCGCAGTAACTTATCCCTTAATTTTCATAAAGCGGACGTCTCACCTACCTCATAAAAAAATGTTAATAAAACGAGAGATGTATAATTCATGGTGTATTCTTACAAAACTCAAGCGCACGGGAGAGGGGGGGAGGGTGGTGGTGCTGCATTAGGATAACGATTGCGGGCGGCTTCGGTGAAGGGGTTGGAAAATAAACGGGGTGGGGGACCGTAGAATGGAATGGGGTGGCAAAGGGAAGGAGCGGACGGGAGGCGGATAATGGAATACGAGATGAACAGGGCGCGGGATGAGAGAGAGGGTGGGAGGGAGTGGGAAGAGACACAATGAGAGACAATGAGTGGGGGGGGGAAGAGATTGGGAGGCGCGCGTGGACGGCGGAAGGAGAGATAAAGGGGGATAACAAGGTAAAAGGGAGACTGGTCGGAAGATGGCATTCAAATTTGGACAAAGCTCAGCCGCATACGTCACTTCATGCAAAAAGCCTTGTCCCGGGTGCAAATAATGGGGGAGAGGTTATTATTCGGCCACCTTGTTCTCCTCCCTCCCCTCCCCCACTCCTCTTACCCCTTCGTACCTATTCTCCTTTCAGAGTTCCCGGTGGAGCCTTTTTGATTGCTCAGTCGAAAGGAAAAAAATGTGGGTAGTCGATGGAAACGTACTAATAAGGGACGCGCACACTTCTGGCTTACACCAAACGCGATGCTGATCTCGATCCACTTGATTTCTATTTATATTTACGCGTTTTTTATGGGAGCAAATGTGAGGATTTCGATGGGACGGGTTCTAGTCCTTTGCACCCAGGAAGTTTGGATTAGCCAGTTTTTGGTTCGAGTAGTCTAGATTTTGGAGGTAATTAATTCGCACTGGTGGACTCCCAAGGTCTCCCGAGATAGGTATGAGCACTAAGCCGGCTAACAGCTATCCGGTAGACGAAAAACTCTTTGAAAAAGAGCGAAGTGTTACACGATTACAGTATAATCTTCGTAGTAGATGGGAGATCCCCTGGAGACTAGAAAGTATCATCGCTAGGATAAAGTTACTTATTACATTAGGTATCGAACGTGGGATTTTGCTTGGGACGTCGAGTATATAATCCCCATTCGGTACAGAATCGTAGGGTCGGAGAATGGTGACTATTCTGGAGAGATTGACTGCTTCCTCAGATATCATTGAAGGATTATGGACCAGATATAAATTCTATTGATTTTCCACGAAAATATTAACGTAGAGATCTTAAAAAGGGGAAAATGGTACGATATTAACGCGTACCCGTTCACCATCCCCAAACACTATCCCTTGTGGATAATTCGCGCGTTGTCGGGTGGTCATAGCTTTAAATGTAAGAACCTTCTTCCCCACAGCTAGCTATTGCTCCCAATTCAGCACCACAAATGTTTCTCACACCCTTCAAGCCATCATCAAAAATTCCCATCTACTCCCCTCTATTTCCCGTTCTTAAACGAGTAATATCTGCATTCTAAACCGTTTCAGGGGAAAAGCGGAGTTCTGGGAAGTGGAATCAGGGAACCACATAATTTTGACGGAGAAGAGACAGGCAAGGCAAAATATTTTTATTCTCCCCGTATAATGCGCGAGTTCGCAGAAATCGATCGGTTGGTAAGCTTTAACCGGTTCGACGCCATTAAAATCAGAGCCGCATAAGGAAGAGGCTCTTTCGCTACCCTGACTCGCGAGAGGGATCCATAAGATGCAACTCACTTATCACATCCTTCCGTCGAAGTCAGTGGAAGAGTAAATGGCCGGCCAAGGTCAAGGGTTGAGGGAGAGTTCACGGAGGTTACCGAAAATATAAACACTATCGAATCACGTGCTTCCTACGAGGAGAGAGGAAATGCCCGATAAAGGCCAAGGACTTGGAGGAGAGGGAGGAGAGTTTCTTCAAAAAAATTCTTTCGAAGGTGGAAAATGTCTTTGTTCGTTCTGCCACGAAGCGTTAATTTTATCCGCTTATTAAGTAGATGATATGATTAATGATTTTTGAAAAAGAAATATTTATTCCGTGGTTACCCGCTAACTTGTAAAATGAAAATAAAAATATTAAATAAAAGGTCGCCTCCCGCTCCGTTATATTCACTCTGCCATCGGGTTTGGCTTGGCCAATTCCATGGCAGGATGTGCCGTAAGACCCGTGGGGATTGGTTGGCAGCGACGTGTGACGATACAACAATGAGTCCACCCCTTTCAGCGAAAGAGCGACCCAATTTTTATCCGACTATAACTCGGAAACTAGAAGACGGACTGAAGAACGGAAAAGTAAGGGCATTTTTGTTTCATAAAATCTTATCGGTAATGGCAACTGAAAATAGTTGTGAAAGAGAACATTTTGATTTTTCTTGATGTGACGGTTAAAAGGTTTCGAAAGCTTAGAACAACACGATGAATAGGTAGGCAACGTCTACTGAAAATCGAGAAACCTCTTAACAGTTAACTCTGGGAAAACTCGCGTTCTAAATTCTAACTTCTACGGTAGTCTTCAGTGCACCACTCACATCTCCTCCTTCCATTCTCACCTCTTATCAGCATTTCCTCCGTTCTCTTCCACTTAAATTCCAATCGCACTTATTCGCATGTTTTTTCTCCACTTTTTATCTCTTTCCTTTAAATATAAAGTTGCTTGGACCATAGACACTAGGCTTCGTGATATCCGTAATCGGTAGACCTCGGAAATAATTTTATTTTTCCAATTTTTTCACTAATTTCTACTTTCACGAATTTATTCCAGGGCCTTTTAGAAGTGGTGACTTTTTTTTATGCAGAATTTGGATCGAAATGAAATTTCACAGTATTACTATCCGAGCACCATTGCCTTCAAACACTGCTCTGCAAGCAAAAATCTCTTTAAAAACATTTGGCATTCCGCTCTCCATGGGCTAAAAGAAATAGCGAAAAACCCTACTTCAATTAAAAGGGTAACAAATTAGTTTGGAGCCAAAGTGAAAAATAATCCACGGAAAAATTTCAATGGATAGAAGGAATGCATTTTTTTCTTATTCTAGTTAAATATTCCATTACGCCACATTTCATCGAAATCAGAAATGGTGTTGGTTAGTTAAAGAAAAAGGCAATAAGATGAGGCGTATCATAGTGCCAAAATCTATTACCAACCTTTTATAGAGAAAGGAAATCCCAAATTGATATTAAGGTATTCCACATGATCTCCAGCGCTGAGCCGAGGCCACAGATCGGAATCAAAATGTGGGCATTAATGCGGCATTTTTAAGTGATATAATTTCAATAATTTGGATAATTTATTTTATAAGATATTTGGAGTTGATGAGGACCTAAGAGATGTCTAAATAACTAAAAACGTTTGCTGACATATACGTTACCGATTATACACATAACAATTTTTTTGTATGAGTCTTAGGAAAAATGTTATAACGTTGATCCCCATTCAAAATAGCTGAATAATTTAAGTTTCTCCATGAATCCCTTGATGGATAAATTGGCAAACTCCTGCGCCATTTCTGCCTATCTCTTACATTTTAAGATTGAATCGGAGATTAGACCCCGTTTTGAAACAGATTGTCATACATCTACAATTTCTTTGCGTATTAAACTTTGAGAACTGGAATAACAATTAGCAGTGAAAAACAAAAAAAAACCTTTTCTATTGTTTTCATTATTAAATATTATTTGGCAAACACAAATGAGTTTATCACTGTTAGCTTCTTACAACTTGCATAGAAACATTGGAATCTGATATTTTCAGTGCGCGCTTACGAACCGACCGTAGTAGAAGCAAAAGTATACGGGCGTACGGTTCTGCGTTAAAATCCTGGTGACTTGTAGAAACTCTCTCCATAGGGATGTGTATTTTTCCTCCGTAGGAAAACCTTGTGCGTGAGCATATCATAGGTCGTGGGCTACTTGTCAATACTGAAGGACAAGTTGAGAACTAAAACCACCTGAGGATTTAGTGTCGATAGAAAACGACGCCCAATGTGGTAAAGGGAAGGTTACATCGTACCCATATGTTAAAGATGTTAGGTAGAGATATATTATAGCGATCGACCCCATCAAACTCCCTAATCTAATTTGTGTTCTCAATAAAACTAGATAAGTACCTACAATTACCTCGCTTATTGCACGGATATGAAAATTTTTCCACTCAAGATATAGCAATGAAAAATGTTTTAATGTCCGAAATTGTACGCAGATCTACCACAATGGACAAATTTCACTCCAAAAAAGGGACGAAAGAAATTTCAGAAGGAAATGCGATGAACATCCATAGGATGGCATAAGATGAAAATAAGGGGATCCCGGGGGAACAAGGCCAGTGGCACCCTCAAGGCAAACATAAAGGGGCGCCTCCAGGCCTTAGTTTTCTTTGAATGGAATTCAAGAGCCTTTAAAATGAGTTCAATGGGCGTTTATTTCATTGAATGGATCCTCAATGCTATCTTACGGGGCATCATCTTCTTTCAGCCACGTAAGATTCGTCCCCCTCGGACCCACTCCTGTCCCCTTGTCTCGGCTCGGCATCAAAGGCCAACTAATTGCAAATTATCTCGCTCCCTGAGCTCTTTTCATGTCGAACCAAGATACCGGGTGTCAAAACTTTGCGGGATAAATTTAATCCTTGACCTTTCGTTCGGAAGTGTTGGCCGCTGTTGGTTCACGTTGGTAACGACAAACACCCAAAAGGTCTCCGTATCGAATCCCGACTTGTGCTTGCATGAGATATTCACCCTGCTCTTTACCCATTTAGCTCTTCGGTTATTACGTTACGTTATAACTTTGGCTGTTCGATACTCGTTTTCAAGAATCGACCTTCGATGAAAAATAATTATCGTGGAGGAAAAAATATGCATCGATTCCGCGCTTATTTTATGGTCCATCGAGAAATATGGGCGTGGTAATCCAGTGGATAGAGCGCTGGGCTACTGACCATAGGGCCCGAGTTCGATTCCGAGTGGACCCTGTGGGTTCTATGCACCCTCAGCTTCACCCAAGTTGTGTACCATTTTTCGGGTCGCAGGTCATCCTGGGAAATCGCAGGTGGCACAGGGGTTGAGGAACTGCCCACTCCCCCCCACCCTGATGACCGTGAATTTCACACGCCGTTGGACTTGGGTTGGGTTGGGTGAGCACTACCCTCATTTAACCGACTTTCGCATTAATTCCTGAGGTTGGTTTTTCAAGAATTTTCGACGTCATTGCCTTTGGTCGATATTGCCAAATGTGGCAGCGATATAATCTCTGTTGTCGTTCATCGGGATGCTGCCGATGCCGGACTCTGTAACAACCCAAATAATTAACTAAGTTCATAGCGTGCGTCAACTCGGTCGCCATGTCTATAATATTAATATATTAGCAATAATGTACCCCTATTGATATACGGGACTCTTAAAATAATCCATATCATCCTGAGTTTTAATCAATACAAAGTTGTCATTCTTTCGGTATGTTGTCATTCTCTTCAGCCTATTCCTCTCGAGAGGTGGTTACACTCCACGTGCAATCATCGGTACCGATATCGTTTGGTTTATTTTTATCTCTCTGCGTAAGTAAAAATGCAAATTAATATGTATCCATAGCTCGGAGGAAAATCAATTTTTTCTCTTCATTCGGTAACAAAAGACCAAATCGCACAGAAAACGATTGTATATTCTCTGTTCCATCCAGTATTGCCCCACATTCTCCTCAATAACTCTACATGGAAAAGATTTCACTGACTTTTAAAGTCAGGATTGTTTTGAATGTGTGTCGGAGCAGCGTCATATACGCACAAGAAGAATGCTTCGTTTTTTTCATTCACAGTTTAATTTTTTTGTTACAAAATCCCTTCATTTTTAATATTTCGTTTAATTTTTCATTCCAATGGAGCAACAACAAATCATGAATCCCCCTTTTATATCCCAGGTTGTTTCCACATGCTTGCTCTTATCTCCTGTTTTCATCTTGCATCGCAAGAATAAAATATGTAAGTACGCATTTGGGTTTCTTTTTCAAATGAGAGAGTATGCTTTGTAAATCTACGTTGTAGCCCCAAATAAATCACATTTATTTGAAGCGATTGTTCACGTATAAATCTCTATTCCAGTTCTAGGAACGAGTGTATGCCGTGATGTTCGTTTATGATCAATAATGACGAACACTCGGAACGACGCGTAGCGCGACGCGTCATGGTCACGTGGCACGTAAAACGTTTTCCACAGCTTCATCATCCCCAGTGAGCCGCCGTCGTAGGAGATTGTGTGTTGTAGTTGGGCCTCATGTTAGGACACCAGCAATCGTGATTGTGGGTGGTTAAAGACGTCATATAATGAGATATTTTTCGAGATTTAATGAGACTCTCTTGATAGGTATTGTAATTTTAAGTTCATTTTTGAGGTGTTTGAATCGGGTCCTGCCGGTTTAAAAAACGGTTAAGAAAGGATATGCGTGGGGTTTTTTTTTCATCACTCACTTTGATCTTACCTATAGTTTTATATCAAGGTTCAATTCCAATTAATTAATATAATTTTCCTTTATGGGATGCCGGCAGGTAAAGATTTTAACACTACCAGGTCGAAGTGTGTGGCTGACGCTTTATTCGGGCAACGAAACTAAGGTGTCTGCAATGCTGACGTATCCCAGCAAGGGTTATATGACGGAGGAAGGAAAATGAAGGCATTTAAGGCCGAGAGAGACTGCTAATATCTGTAGAATTGCGACTACGGATTACCTGAGAAAATAATATGCTGTCCGCGAACAAAATGAGGATCGCGCAGCGAAAAATGATTGTCTTGTTGGGGTGTCGTATACAAACGATGAAGAATAAGGCTTGATGCTCAAGCCCGGGTTGGTAATTCTTTTGGAATGAACCGGCAGAGGTTCATATTAAATTTTAATTCGGAATATAAATTACCTTGAGTAGAATTGAAATGGATGTCTGCCTCCATCGTAGAGAAGATGAATCTTCCAGTTGGAGCCAGTCATGATGAAATTTTTCCAGGATTTTTCCTCATGTCCGCGATGTTTGAGTAAAGAAAAAGAAACGGCTACTTAAGAAACCCCTGTTTTTTCTTCCATTTTATGCATTTATTTTTTATGCTGGTAAAAATTAAGGAACTCAGTGTCACCGAAACGAAATCTACGGAAGCGTAAATGCTCACAAAAAACGTCTTTCTCATAAATCCTCATAATTGCGTAGCATTACTATTACCTATAGTTTATAGCATTTGAGTACAAAGAACTAAAGCTATACTACTATAGCATAGTTTTTAGTATTTGAGTTCACAGAACCATTGGAATATACGGACCAAAAATAATATAATTAATCTATGTAGTGACAAGTAGGCAAATATTGTAGAACCAACAGATGCCCAGGTTTTCATTTTTCATCTAGTTGAAAAATTCACCTGATAACCTAAGAGCCTATCGTTTTCCTAATTTGACTTTTGTGATGAATAACATTCCAAGCCACCAAATACTAATATATTGGCGGGTTGAAGGTTGTCATAAAAACACCACTTTCGGAAGGATTTCGAAGATGGCGGAACAACTTTGGGTTCTAATAGATATGTCTCTGATCGCATTCCAGTATCCGGTATCTTATCGGTTACCGAGGTTTTCAAAAAAACGTTTTGCAAGGCTCTCCTTAAATCTTCAACATCGATTTTTAACGCAGTCATTAAATAATAGACTGCGAATTCCAGGTGCGTTAGATCAAACGGTTAACAAATAAAAATGGAAACAGATGACGCAAATAAAATAACATCAAAAAGGTTAGAAATCTTGAAAAAACGTCTTAGACAAATTTCGGGGTACTGGTTTTAGATGATTTTCTAGTCTCCCATATGATATTTACGTCACGAAATATATATGATGTAATTGTTTAGTTACATCCGAAACTATTGGGAAGCTCTCGGCATTCGTGTTTTGATTGCAATAAAGATATTATCCAGATATTAAAATCCAGCTATTTTTCAAGTTAAGCGTGGAATAAAATATCAATTCTTACCACCCTGCAACATTAATCTCTCAGTATTCCAGCATTAAGTTATACCAAAAATTAAAAATTTTAACTCATAGTGATTATTCATTTTAGGACTTCGCACTTCTATTCAGATTCTCTAAAAATTATCCTACGTTGAAGCACAGTTAAGAGACCAAAGATACATTAATTCCAAAGTTGTTACCATTCATTTATCTTTAAGTAGGCACATGTTTTTTTATCATTCCGAAATGAATGTTTTTCTCCTGCGTTCGTAATGTATGTTATCGAAATTGGAACAACAAGCAGAATCACCAACCTCGGCTCTTTCTGCCAATTTCATCCTCGAAATTAAATACCGAACTTAAACTCACGTCAAAAACCCTGAGGTCACGGTCCGGCTGTGTTAGTTCAAAGCTCGTCGAAAACATGGAGGAATTGAGTAAATACAGTGAGCGCGGTTCGATATTTAATTACTGTGAATTATCTTTTCTTTCCTGGCGTTAACATCCGCTTGGAATTGAAATGAAACATTTTGGGAGCGGCATTTAATAACAATTGCAATATTCCTTCTGTAATAATTTACCGCCGTATGCTACCTTCATTTAATTCCATTCTTCCGTACGAAAGCACTCTGAATGAGTGCGAAAGACCTCTC
This sequence comes from Calopteryx splendens, assembly GCA_002093875.1. Taxonomy (NCBI): domain Eukaryota; kingdom Metazoa; phylum Arthropoda; class Insecta; order Odonata; family Calopterygidae; genus Calopteryx; species Calopteryx splendens. The sequence goes on along the minus strand of LYUA01005570.1, from coordinate 25,623 downwards.
TTGTGGAGGAGAGCATGTTCTTGTTTTCCCCTTCTGCTACTCAATTGATGCGTGAAAACTAATGGATTTTAGTTAATGCCTGTTAATGTTACGACGAATAACCATCGAAGCAACCTCATATCTTGGGGATTTCCCATCCCTTCTAATCATATCCACTTGTGTATTACTCAGGAATTGAATGTTTATTATATTCGAGTCGCATTATTTCCTCTTTACATTTGAAAAACCTTGTTTCCATGAAATGACGTGCCAAAAAATTTTATTCGTCAATTTTGTTCAATGTGATTTCATGTTATGACCAAATACATTGACTTACCTATGCTATAAAAATTCCTTGATTCCGTCCACAAGCCGCATTGAACTAGTTCGAAAAGGCAATTGATAATTATTTATATATATCGAAATCTTTTCAACCTCAATTTCAAATAATTTGATTCTCCTGTATTTTTAAATTCTTATGTTGACTCGGGTACTACCCCCTTTTTCTTGTATACTTAAAAAGTCAAGTTATGTACGTATTATTATTACCGTAAGGACGTGACGCATTGTCCTTCCGCCTCTTCAATAAATGCCATTATTTTTTTCTTTGTACGTACTTCGTCATTTCTGGTGAAATTGATTAATTAAAATGTTGGAATTACATCTTAATGTTGGTATCCACACTTTATTAAGTATTTCCCTACGACTGGTCTCGAAAGTTGTCTCTCTGGTCGTCCGTAAACGGTGGTTACTAAGTGGTTATCCAACCTTGAAAGTGAGTGCAGGCAGCACAAGTAGCTGCGTGATTAACGTCCGTAAGACACGGATGCATATATATTTCACATGTCCAGTCAGTTAACCTGAAATGAATGGCATGCAAATTAGGTCCGTGCTCAGAAGTCTGTCGTGCAAATAAAAACTAGTTATATCTGCTAACAAGTAAAACGTTTTAATCGACGCAATACGTAACTCAGCTTTTAAATTAGATTTTCCCTTAAAAATATTGACCCAGGTTAGGCATGATATCCGTGTCAAATATAGGCTTTCATTCATTTCAATGATTATTGAATGATAATTACATCACGGAGTGAAGCTACCCCCATTCGTAAAGTGTAATAGAAGGAGAATTTTATTTATATATAGTTTCAAAAATTTAGGTGTCTAGTGTGTTATGATAATTTTTCTTTTCACACGGAAGTGGAAAAATATGAGCCTTCGCTTAAATCGCAATAACGTCACTCAAGAAAACGGAAGCCATTTCCAAGAGCACTTTCACTTCACCTGAGCCTGTGTTTTGTTCCCCGGGAAGAATTCCTTTGATAATTTCGTCGTCCTCGTTATATGATTTGGAAATGCTGTCAGGAAACTCTACAGAGTTACTATAACCGTGCCATTTCAAATAATTAGAGGAGAATATACTTCTCAATCCCTTCACCGCTTTAGTAATACCAGTCATAATGTATGCCAGGCAAACATTTTTAATTTATCTTCTTCTGGATGCTTGTCTCAACGACGAAAAAATATTGTATTAATAGCTAAGGTAGAAGGTGCCATTCTGTTCTCCCTCGCATGTGTATCTCTCTCTCTCTCTCTCACACTACCCCTGCACGATGTTCCAACAAAGCCTCCTCTGATGCCTATTCTCCCTCGGATTCAAGTAATCTCCCACGTTCAGCCTGACGCGATCTCACTTATTAACGCCTCCAGTTGGATCGCCTCTTTCAAACGCATTCTGCCTCCCACATTTACCCAGCCACGTTCTCAATTCTTAATTCTTCTAGTTGGTTCCTATTTCCGAGTCTCATCGCAAATTTAATTTAAATCACGCCCAGCACTAATACTTAACTATAAGATACCCTCACCTCTGGTCCTCCTTTCAACATTTCAATTATAATGTCCTTCTTGAATATTTTCAAAATTTTCTTTCGTTTAATTCACTGTGCATGAATACGCGAGGTGTTATAAAAGTTGTCGGGAATTTGAATATTCCGGAAAAACCAGCATTAGTGAGATCTTTTACCGCTAGATACCACCGGGTACATATTTTAGCCGAATGTCTGCCGTGCGGCATCGTCGTGAGTACACGTGTTTCTTACCTTTTGTTGTTTTAGCTACACCGTTTTCTTCTATATCTGCGAAGTCTGAAGTGTGACGGAGTAAAGTTAATCTGCATTACGTTTTGTTACAAGTTCAATAAAACTTCTACTGAAACCCACGGAATGCTAGTGGGATTTTTTGGTGAGTTAGCTCTGAGCCAAGCAAGAAAATTTGAGTGGTTTAAGCGTTTCAGAGATGGCCGGGAGTCTGTGGACGATGACAAACATTCGGGTCGACCATCATCACAACTCCAAAAACAATCTCGAAAGTACGTGAAGTGATCCTTGAAGGCCTAAAGCAGACAATCCAAGACGTTTTTCATTGGATTGGACTATCACATGGGAAATTCCACCGTATTGTTGCGAAATGCACTGAGTATGAGAGAAATTGCAGCGAAGTTTCTCCGGAGACCATCGTGTTGGGGTCTGCACTGAGCTTCAAGCAACAGTTTGAGTTACTTCCTATCTGGAGTCATAACTGCCGATGAATCATGGTTGTATAATTATCAACCTGATATAAAGCAGCAATCTTCACAGGGGGCATTTTGCATCTCGTAGACCGAGAAGAACACGGTGTAACGAAAACAACAAAACCTAAGGAACACGTGCACCCACGAAGATACCGCATGCCAGACTGGCTGACGAAATTGCTCAACAAGGCGACATCTTGTGGCAGAGGTTCGTACTGCTGCTGGTTTGGGTGGAATATTCAAATCCTTGTTAACTTTGGGTACCATCTCATGCGTAGTTACGTCGAGCTTACATTTTACCTTGTAGGTAAAAAGGGAACTCTTTATTAATTAGGAGTTATTTAATAACTTCATTCATATATCATCACAGTTAATACATATTGTCTTCATCCTAAAGCTATTTTAGGCTTTAAGATTTGTAATTTAGCGAATACATTGATGTTTCAGAAGATTGAAATGTATTAAAACTTATAATTATGCCCATTGCCAATAGTGCCTGCAGGTGAAAATGCTTATAAATTACGAGGAATGTTCAATAAGAACTGTGCATAATGTTTTTATTCACATAATTTTTTTGCACTAACTTAATTTTATCTTATACTGTTTGCAAATTGTTTAATGTATATGTGGCGCATGCATCGTTGATTTGACTCTTGTATTGTGTGAGCGGCAGCCGATGGAAGTTGAAACGTTCAGTTCGCCTACGACAACGACGGTGATAACGCGCAATGAGTAATATGTCGTCGTCGGATAACGACTATACCACTACCAGGTGTATTGAAAATTTCATTGGGTGCCTCACACACGTTGGTAACAGAAAAATTGTAAAGGAGACGAGTTTGTGCGTGGTGGGTTCCATGTTCGTGAGCAGGATGAATAGGTATCTCACAAAAATATCGCACAGCAGCGGGTAACTCCGTTGAAGGTACTGTCACGGCATTTCCCGCAGTTTCTTTGAGAAAGTTAAACACCTCATTGTTTAAAGTTGCTTTACCCTCGTGGACGGTGGCGCTATGCGCACGAGAACGAATA
>LYUA01005550.1:7379-17965 GCA_002093875.1 Calopteryx splendens | reverse complement strand
TCCACAAATTTATATGTTTATTTTTCGACCGGTTTCGTTACAGGGTAACGTCTTCAGGTAAAAAAGGTACAGAAAATCACCGAATATATACTTTTTAAGTATATATTCGCCCCCGGTTTTTGAGTATATATTCGGTGATTTTCTGTACCTTTTTTACCCGAAGATATAGATGTTGTTGGAAGAAGGGGGTTAAATGGCCGCCGTAAACGGACGCAGCTTTGCAGCCGCCCCTCTGAACAGGAACAGACGCACGGCGGGGTCTTTCTCTTGCATCTTCTTTTGATCGCCCTCTTTTTCTCCCCCCAGGTGGTCACTAGTTTTGTAATTTTTTGTTTCAACTGTGATTTTGTTCTTCCTTTTTAGATTTCTATGAAATTTAAATGTCTTTATTCATGCAGTGAATTTTTTCGACCTTTATCATCTTTTCATTCGCGATTTATTTTAATCTTAATATTCTGTAACTTCTGAGGTAATCAATCTCTACAACCTCCAGTTTTTGTTTCTCCCTCTGTGCCACTTCCCAAGTTTCTGCTTCCTAAATTAGTATTTATTGAATAATTTTTTGATGCATTTGATATTTGGTCTTTCCTTTATTATCTTTTGGCCACTTAATATCATTTAGATAATTTATTTCTTGCCTTGCTTGTTGTATTCTGTTTGTTATTTCTTTTTTGCTTGCTCCCTCTTTTGCATTTGTCACTCCTAAGTGTTTATACTCGTTAAGGACTTCGATGGCATCTATTTCTATTTCCAAATTGTTTTATCCTAGTTAATTGCCTTGTAGTTACTTTGTTTTAATAAAATTTATTTCTGGCTAGTCCTATTACATACTTCTACCAGTATCGTTGTCATATACCTAATCCGAGTCATATTTATCCCCATCTTTAAAAATCCGACCATCTACAAAAATTAACATGCATAGCGAGTTTCTGCCTAATGTTTATTCCCATTCCAGCACATATTTTCTACCATTCTTTCATAATTTATATGACATGCATTTTTAATGAATAGATGATAGACAACATCCTTGTCTTAATTATTTCTTTGGTTTTTATTGACGGATGTGTAGCTTACTTCCTGTTATTTTCTAAGTATTTCTTTTATTATATGTCCTTATAGCCTTACGTAAGTAGCTGCTTACGCTAAGGCCCTTATAATTTTTACATTTTATTTTTAACCTTTTTTATGTATTGATGTCAAATATGTCAACTTCAACTCAATTGGGAGTTATTTTCATTAGTTATGCATCTGTTAAACATTTTATATAATATTTATGGCACAATGCGTAATCAACGAAGCGATTATTTAAATGCCACTATAAAAGTTGAATTCATGGACGAGCTGGCAAAAGGAGTTATTGGGATTCCCGACAGAAAAGAAAAAAAACAACCCTAGGAGATAATAATGCAAGGAAAGGAAGACATGGAGAGAACATTGGAGACATGGAGACATTTATAAAATAATAATGGAGAATTTTTCATTGATTTATGTGAGAAAATTTCTAATCGTATAATTAAAGGATTCTTCCAACTTAGGGACATTCACAAATGCACCTGAATAGACCCAACCATGGAATTGAAATCCGTAATGGATTAAATGATCCCATAATAAGATACAAACTTAAAAACAGAAGACGTAGGAGTACACATATTTGCGAAATTAGAAAGTGACAATTTGTTGCTTAGAGCTAACATATACATGAAGTAGAGAAATTCAAAATGGTCAGAAAGAGAAAAAGTAATAACAGAGGAAAATAGAGAGATTGAATTACAGGATAATATTGAATCTCTAAACGAAGAATAAGTAAAATGCCTATACTAGCGACCACTGGCAAACAAACTTGGTCAGCACGTAGAAGGAGATGTCGAGATTGTGCACAAGTTATTTACAACAGCCATAAATGAAGAAGTTTTTGAATTACTTCGAGAAAGAAACCAGAACCAAGAAACCACTAGAGAAAATTGGACGGGTGACATAAAAAAACATGCTGGATACAAACAAACAAACCTGTTACAAATAGGCATCTAATCCTGAAGAGTAGTAGTATCCTGAAGACCGTAAAAAATAAGCAACAAAATAAAAAAGTTAAAGCAAAAAATAATGCATGGGTAAATAAATGCTAAGGAGTTGAATAGTTTTCGGGAGGGACTAATACGAAGGTGGCCTGGAAAGCAAGAAGGGAATTGAGAAAGGAAATCAAAAGATACAAACATAGGAATGAAAGATGTGGATGAATGGATAAAATATTACAAAACAAATTTTCTCAGAGGAAAGAGAAAATTAAAAATATAGAAACTGGAACCAAAATAAAAAATATCAGAATTATGAATGGGAGAAGTTAATGTAGCAGTTAAATAGGAATATGGAATATCCTCATGTTCTGAAGGTTCCACTAGAGTTCTTGAAAATTGCCCCCGAGTACTTACTACTATGAACTAAATAATATTATTCTCAAACTTAAAATATGCACGTCAGTAAATTTTGTAGAAAAAGAGAAAATCGATATTGTATGCAAATAGTTTGTTTCACTTTGTATTCACAATACGAATTCTAGGGACCAATCGCAGGATTGGCCAGTTAAAAAGTTAGATGATATACCCAAAATATCTAATAGGTTTAAAAAAAATTTCAAGAAGAAAGTGTTACAGGACTAAAAGTAGGGACAATAAATTGGTGCAAATATTTCATATATGGAAGGGGGCTGGCCTTTTAAACTTTCCGGAGATATCAGAGTCATTCCGATATCATATAAGTAACCATCATAGGATTCTATTTCGGAATTTTGGATGAAATAGACTAAATTAAAAAATAGATAAAGAACCTCATAGGTAAAAAAATATTTCTTTTCCCTTCTGTGCAAATTGCAGAATAAAATCTAAATCAAATACCTGGATCTGTGATACCTTATATGAATAGTTGAAAGACAGATTTTCGTCAGGTTTTGAAAAGCTATTGGACTATGTCGCTGACTTTTCAACCTCTTCTTCAAACGTATAACCCATAATGCTACTTATTTTTTCTCTTTTTCATATTTTCATTATTTTATGCTGTTCAAAATCCTTATTCATTACAAAACTCTTAACTGCTAGTGTCAAATTCTCCTTTACGTTACAATCATTGAAATCCCTTTGCATTTCAGGTTTTCTTCTATACACTTCTTGCTTTGTCTAGTTCTTCCAGTAATCTGTTGTATTCTAGCCCTTATACTGCCAGCGGGCCGTTATATCGGCCCTCAATGGTTGCGCGAAAACTGCCATGGGCCGATATATCAAAATTGACTTAAATATGAACTTAATTAGTTAAGATTAATTACTTAAATTATTGCGAAGATAATATGTTTTCCTAACTTCATCGCATGGGATTGACAGTTTCCGCACAGCTTACATGCGAGGTGGGGCTGGCAGCTAAAGGGCTAGAATGGGTCTAACACTTCTTCGTTTGCATTCCTTTATATCCCTATTGACCAAGCAGACTCGATTTATCTTTATGTAAACACATTTTAAAAGGCTCTATATCCATTAATTTTTGTTCGTCGTCTTTCCTCAAAGGCCAGGCTTGGATATGCTTCTCATCAAACTTCATTATTATTTTCAATGCATGTATTTTACCCCTTTTGTAAATATTTTTTAGTCTGAGCAGTGGGTGGAGGGCATAATGATTTGCATTGGTTTGAGTGGACTGCGATAGAAGGGAGAGAATTGGGTGAGGTTATGGGAGGGAAAGGTAAAGCATATTGGCTGGAATTAATGGTGACAGAAAATATGTGGAATTGAGGACGAGGTTATCGTAGGTTTGGTCGTTGCGACATTAGTGTCGTGTTAGTAGTGTAGCAGTGGTGTGAATCAAGAGCCTACACTAACCGATAGAAACTTTATTTATAACAATATTTCCTCTCCAACTGTTTCTTTTGCTATGCCAATGATCTCCGAAAATACTTTCCAAGTCTCTGCATCCTCTAATTGGATATTAAACTCCGACGTCCCTATTTTTGGGAACTACATTAATTTAATGTTTTTATGAATAGCTCTCAATTCAAGTTTCTCTTATTGATGCCGAGGAAAGCCCAAAACAAGTGCTCCGTGAGGTGCTAGGAATGAGTACCTACGCATTTGAGATTTGTTTCATACTCTTACAACCCCTGCATAGACTTCCCCCTCTCTGATGTCTTCACAGACATGGAGATCCTCCGTCCCCCGGTTGCGCAGCGGAGTTCTTCGCGCGTTTGGTGGGGAACGGCAGGTGTTCTAGGGGGTGGGTTGTGCTAGGGGGATGGGTTCGGTGGGTATTTAAGGCCGACAGAAGCGCCCTTCAGCCTTGGATAAATAATCCGCCAAATCGGTGTGCTCTTGCTCGCTTCGCTCGATTAATTGCTCTTCTAGATGCGAAATGGAAGCTACTTCAGTTATTTTTTACGCTCCTGTGTCATTTTCATGAGTATATGCACGCATATTTTCAAATGCGAAAATTTTATTCTCAGAATCAATCACTAGAAATATGAATCGTGCGTGGTGATTTAATTGGAGACTCCGGTGTCAATAGATGACCCGTCACCCTTGGTTCTGCCGCGGCTGTGCACACGTTCCAACATGCACACGAAGTCTGCAGTAATTAGCATCGTATGCTCTGTCTTAAATTTCGGTATATTAATACGGTAGTCGAAAGTACAGAGCAGAACCTGATTCTTCATGCTCTTACATAGACCAGGAGTGGGCAAATAATTTCTTTAAGTTTCCAAATAGTAATTTTTTTCTCATGCAAATCGGAAAATAAGAAAATAGAATCGTTCTAATTTAATATTGATGATTTTTATGCCATTCATAGAATGGGTAGCAACGCTAATCAATGGACATAAAAAGTTAATATTTGTTTTTTATTTAATTTTTAAACCATATAAAAATGAAAAAAGTGGGTTTTTGAAATGCAAAGAATCAATAAAAGAGTCAATAAAAAAACAATTAAAAAAATTTAATTAATATATTTTAATTAATTTAAATCCAATCTTAATAACTTTTATGAAGGCATATTGACATAAGATGTTGCTAAGAAAAAAATTTGTAAAGATGACAAAATTGTATTATGGCCCGCTAAATCCAATGTCAAAGACTACCATGAATCGTTCATTTATTTATAATTATTTTATCCCAATCTATGAATGGGAGTCGAAGCAAGTAAATAATAACTTCCAGAAATATAATACAATTTGTATTTTGTGCTCATAAAATATATCCACAGCAAATTTAATTTGTGTGGGAATGGAGATTTTGCTTCTTGGAATTTTTGACAGCAAGGAAAGTGCATGATGCAGTTTAACATGATTTGTGACTCAACCAATGCCAGTTGTCGTCTAAGTAACTTTACTGCTGCATAGATTTCACTCACAGGTATTGTTTTGCCTTTTAGTTTAAGTTGAATCCATTAAGAAATCCTATGATATCTGCAGCAAATGGTAATTTACCAAGACAATCTTGTTCCAAAATAGTGGTTGAGCAAGGCATTTCTCGTTTCCAATACACCATAATGACATTTCACCACTCTTGAGCCATCGGACTGCTGTCAGAGAGTTAGATCTAGAGCCATCGGTGGGGTAAATAAAAATAATCAGTTTTCGTCCCTGAGAAAAATCGCGGAACTGACGATGGTTCAGTCCTCGGGAGTGAATGTAGCTCACGGTAGACAAAAATGGATCCAAAACACAGTTCGACACTTTCAAGGATTTCCCACAGCGTATCTGCTGGTGAATAATTCAATTAATAATCAGAGGCTCTAACCACTCTCCACTTTCACAATTTTCTGCTACATGCCGACAACTCACAGAAACTAATTCTTCAGACACTTGAAACTCAGCTCTTACTCCTTGAATAAACAGTAGCAACTGGTGTAATATCTGTCGATCACATTCGGATGGAAATCAGTAATACCTGTCGACTCATCAAGAGCACAGGAGAACCACTCAAAACCGTTTGTCTACTGATGTTGCACCCAATCATCAATCTCATCATCTCTTTGAGTAACTATAGTACACGTTGTACGATAATCCGGTGCTAAACTTAACGATTGGTTTCAAACTGAAGAGGAAAAAATATCAGTTTCAATAGTTTCGGAAGGAAGAAGTATGTAATTATTTTTTTCGCAATAGTTTCGGAACCGAGCGCGCCAGAACTTAAGCGTTGATTTCGTATCGGTCCGAATCAAAGATGCGGATCATAAGGTTTCAGGTTGTAAGACGATTTTAAGTGATTTTCACATTTTCTAGGTGGCAAGGTTGCTGGATACGGTAGTCAGCTCTAGTCAGCTAGTCACGTCTCGCGTCGCTGTATGAACTATTACTGTTTGTTGGGAAAATGGGGAAGGCCTTCAAATCATTTTGCATCGGGCGCCTGTATAATTTGAGTCGGCCCTGGTTACATCTCTTTGAATATCTCGAGGTATATCTAATTTATTCATAACATGGCCCTTATTTCGAGAAAGGAAAATGACTTTTAATTGTGAATCATTCAATATATTCATGATTCAAAGGACTCATGCATGTCCAAAAATTAAGTTTGCTAAGCCAAAACAAAAACCTAGAGCTGCTGTGATTCTAATTTCTGCAGGGATTCATTTCGGGTTTAATCTCAACATATACCTACTCGCAATCATTTTAAATTGCAATACTACACGAGATTAAATATGTCATTACTTAGGGTCATGTGCAATGATTCATGGCATAAAAATTACCAAGTTGGTTATCAAGTCTCTCAGGTGCCAGTGCCAAAATTTTTAAGGAATTTGGAGTTTTGCAAAATCCATTCATAGTTCACGGGTGGTACAAAAAGAGGCAGCTTGCCGGATTTGACCCGCGGGCTGTAGTTTTCTGGCCACTGCTCTAGAGCGGCAGCAATAACGGAGGCTCCTTATGCCCTCCACGCCTCCCTCGCCCCCCGCGGGGGAAGGCGGCCGGTGATGCTACCGTCGTGTCGGCTCCCCCAAACCCTGAGTCTCGGTGCAATTCTTGGCATGGCAGAGTGGGTCCCTTACTCCCCAGGGGATGTGTCCCTGGGGGTCGTTTTGTGGGGGTTTTGGGGTGAATATCACAGTTCGCCGGGGGAGAATTTTTGCTCCGTGGCACTCGGTGCCCCGTGCCAAAAGTAGGTGGGCGGCGATGAAGGTTCACTCCCTCCCTCCCTCGCTCTCGTTCCCTCCGCAACCCTCTCCCAATTGGTACTGCCACTTTGGAACGGGAGGCATGCACCACGCCCGGAATGTCTCCTCACAATATTTGGGTGAATTTAGGGCTATTGAGTGTTAAACAAACCGAACGAGTTTGGAAAAGGATACACAGAACCATTTCCTTTTTTATAATGCAAGCCTACATAATCAATACCTTATTTGAGGTAGTAAATTATGCCTTATTTTTTAGACTTAATCTTACTTGGAGTAGGAAGAGCATTCGGGCGTTTGAATTACTTCTGCTCTACCTGATTGTCGTTAAATCATTTTCTATGCTATCTTTTAAAAGCACGCATATTGTGTTAAATGGGGTCGTTTACTCTATCGCGCAGACTAATTACTTATTTACGAATCAATAGATCGACCTAAATATGTTATTTTGCAAAACATTTTTATTTTGTGGTCATCCGTTCACTCGTAAAATGAAAATGAAAATAACAAAAGTCGCCGACCACCCCATTATAGTTACTACGTTATCAGGTTGGAATCTGCCAACTTGACGGCTAGTAGGCTCTAAGCACCGAGGCGATTGGATGGAAGGGACTGGTAACGTGACAATCTATGCACCCGTCCCTTCAGGGAAAGAGGTGTGCTCTTCGAAGTTCAGCTGCCCTCGGAAACGAAGCGACAGGTTGCGGAACGGAAAAATACGGGAATATTTGTTTTTTAAATGTTTTTAACGGAAATGGCTACAAAAAAGTTGTGAACGACCCAATTGCCAAACCAGTTATTTACTTTTTTGTCATACATTGGGAAAAAACGCCATTTGCAACAATTTAAGTTTTCGAAATTGGTCAAATATCACACTTTGCAAAGTAAAAACAATTATACTTGCAGTTTATGATGGTATTCTAGTTGATTACGGAGGAATTAATAAAGTGGCCAACTCTTTGTTCTAAAAACAGTGTAACATTTGATTTGAAAAATATTTCTTTTGAAACAAATACCTTGAATGATTTTAGTTTCGAGGATAATTTTGGTATTACAGAAAATAGAAGCATTATTCATATTTGCTTTTTTACATTGTATCCAACTACTACGAGCATTCTCTCACATGTTTAAACTCCTTTTAGAAACCTTTAGTTCGATATAAAAATGATGGCGTAAAATTATATCTGATTACATAATACCTGAGATTACATTTTTATAGAGAGATACGTTTTTTCAATTATCTTTAAAACTACCCCTGGCTTAAAAAGACAACATACCAAGCCATCTAAATTGTTGGCACCCATTCCTTGACAACTTTTTTCTGCTTCTTCGCCGCTAACGGGAGCAATATCGACGCGTCATCGCAGCACGTTCCCTCCGCGGAACTCTTCATTGACCGAGAGGAAAGATTTTTATTTTAGACTAAATTCAACCCTAACAAAATGGAAATACTGGGCAATATATTGACGTAAGTATATTTGTTTGTAAATTATGGAAGACGAAAATTAAGCGGAATTAATGGATTAGGTAGATACTGTAACATTTAAAAATAACTTTAAAATGAAACTTGACGCCTCAAATGTCCATGTGAAAAGTAAGTTCTGTACGTACCATTAGAATGGGGATATTATTCTATGACATAATGCTAATGAGAACTGGAACAACGTGATTGGTTTCGAAAATGATTAAATAACGTAAAAATTCACCTTATTTCAAGAACCGAAGCATACCTAGACTTTTTCAAACGAGATATGGTGGTAATTTACTATTCTTTTGAACTAAAAGAATTTTTTTTCCTGCATTATAACAATCCAATAGCGTTACCAACTAGTCAAAATGCTGCCGGCTTCAACAAATTTCGATTCTTTCAGCGGATGACCCCTTGGGTCTAGAGTATTGTTTAAATGCATGAAAATGTCAAACTTGAGGGAATGAGTTAAACCGAGTGTGTTGGTCATGAATATGCCACGCAGATTTGCATCGAAAGGCATTGTGCCCGCCATTGTGCAGGCACAAATTGTGAATTTTGAAATTTAATCGAAGGGAAAAAATGACCACAGTGCAAACATCCAAGATGGTTTTTATAACGCTATCGCTAAATTTGAACTTTCTGAAAGTGAGCACGATTTAGCTCTCAACCTGTTCACCTAACGCTTAACTCATAACGTGAACGTGCTCATGAGCGTACTTTCACTCAGATCAGCGCGTTCGGCTTCAACACCGGTGCATAAAACGAGAATATACTGCAAAACCAACTCATACTTCTCCAAGCATTAAATCAGATGTCACGAGCTCAAATCGCATCCAATGCGTCAAAATGCCTAGACGGAGTAAGCGGTTAACTAAATAGATAGCAATATTTAATTTTGATCAGTGCTCCTCGTAAATAATTCATAATGATCATAAATGATAGACCATGCATCTTTGTTGTCCTCGTTATTCATTCTTGCTCTCTATTCATATTGACGACTGAGTCCCATTTAAGCATCTAGAGCGCTACAAACAACATTAATGGATTATATTTGACTAATAGTATACTACTAGTACTAAAGATAGTTTGAGAGTTGTAGTTTGAAAACTAGTTTCTATTCATGATGGTATGTTATTATTTCTGGATTTTATATATTAAGTAGCTATGAAAATAAAGAAAAGAATGCAGTCAGTCGCGGGAGTGTTCGCTCAAATGTTGGAGCTCACCCTATAATTCAGTGCCTTCATTTCTCAAAGAATATTTCATGGAACCTTCATAATTAATCCACTTCAGAGAAACCACTCTTTTCTGTCTATGCAACAGTTGATCCTATTATTATTAGTGGAAGTTATAGTAGTGTAACAATTGAAGATACATTTTGATGAACTTCGTAAAACTATTGCATAATACACTGGTTCAATTATGGACAGAAATGTTTTACATTCTTAAGTCCTGGATAACAATACAGTAAATATTCTTACAATCTACATTACATTAAGCAATTTTACATCACCACTTAGTGACTTTCTACCTGCTTTCATTCCGTCCAAAATTTCTATTCTTATCCTTGGTCTTGATTACGCAACATTTTCCCCTCTCGCTCAGTCCTCAATCTACCCGAGCAGTTCAATTCTCTTATCTTCCTTTCGTCGTATTTTCTCCTTTTCTTCTCCAAACCCACATCCCAAAAGCTTGTAAATAAATAATTGTCCTCTCCTATAAAACTAGTGAATCCCTTGAACAGCTTCAAATAGATAACTCCGAATTCCCACTTTTGAGCAACTTACTATTCATTCCAAATCAAAATCCCCAAGAATTACACTCAATTAAAAATATATAACCATATGCACAACTCACTACGAAGAGCTGTTTTCGTGACGATTTTCATGATAATAAAAAATTTTCTTTCAAATCATCCAATTTATTTGGGATGTGCACTAAAATTCAATACTTTTTAGCCTTAATTTATATATAT
>LYUA01005549.1:16337-28584 GCA_002093875.1 Calopteryx splendens | reverse complement strand
TATGAAACACACTTTTCCTAAAGTCTCACTTTTCTCTAAAGAGTCACTTTCTAAAGGGCTTGATTAAAGTCTTGACTATGAATCGCACCCTAAAGAACAAATAAATTAACTGCACTATTAATTAATTATGTAATTACAGAGTTCATGCATTCTATAAAAATGTTCATGAACATAAAAGGTAAATATTACTAAATTCTAATAATCACAAAAAAGCAAATTTTGCAAGAGAATTATAAAGCATTTAAATCTATCAGTTTAAAAACTTCCTCTTACATATTATACAAATGGACCAAATATGAAATGATGAGATGTCCAAATGATGAGATTTTTTAGGGCTTAAATACTTCCTCAATGCCTGAAGTAAACTAAGATGCCTAGTAACTTCCAAAAAGCCTACAACTTAGTGAAAAGGATCATTCATTACTATTTTTATATGGGTGTATGAGAAGTTTTAATTTAGTTACTGTATTTACTGGTGCATAGGATGCACTTTTTTCCCCACAGAATAAGCCTAAAATATGGGGAGCATCTTATACACCACTGCATCCTATATGCTGGCAAATATGTTATATATATATATCAATTGAATAAGAGCACAATATCAGTTTGCCTTTTGCCAACATCAATATTTAATTGAGTACATACTTCCATTCAGGGGCAACACTTCTGCAACCTGTTTCTTTCATGAGTGCTTCACAGAGCCTTTGCACACTCTTGTTTTCTAAAACTAATTATTTTCTGCCATGTTAAACTTTGGCTAGTTTTTCAGCAGTTTACCTGCAAGTAGGTCCTCGAGGGCAAAGGCCGTATGTTTTGAAAACATGGCATTCACCACTAATGTCTGGAGGCTTGTTCTCCAAAAATTTGAGTATGTCATGCTGGAAGGGGCACTTGTCTCCATTTTGGCATACGCCAGGTTTCACATCTTCCTGATTCCCACTGCATCCAAGGTCCAGAAGTTGAGGGCAAAGATTATCATGCCTGTTGAACTTCATTGGAGGTGGTCGAGCTTTATTCTGGCCTGCAAACAGAAGAAAGGCATCAAAGTGGTGGTAAAAAGAAAAATATGCTCTCATCCATTACATGAAGATTCAAAATTGAAGCAATAATTACCATTAATTACTTTGAAAACTTAGAACAAAAATGCATATTTGAAAAGGTACATCCTCAAAGGTAATAATTTACAATGCTAAAGTTTAATAGTAACAGGAAAGCAATTTTATGCCATGGCTATATGTTTGGAACACTGCAGAAGGCAGAAACACTATGAAATATGAAGGTAAATGTATCCCGGGGGCACAGTGGAAGATCATGATTAACTTAAAAACAGAATGGACTTTTTGATTAAATTTATTGAACATATGATGATTTTAAGCTATTTTAGCCAACATAGGGTGCCTGACGATGGCTTAAATAGCTGAAACATATAGAACATCGAATACATTTTGTGGAAAAGTGTGTTCTAGTTAGAATATAACCACTCTCAAAGAGATGATTTGATTAAATGTAAACAGAGAAATAAAGATATAGTGTTCAAGTTTAGTGTATGTTACACTGTGCATCGGTACTATTTATCTGTGCACCTCATTATTTTGTTTGCGACTTCACAAAAGATCAAGTGATTCCATATGAATGAACGTATTCTTGAATGAATTACTCATTTGCACAGATAACAGTATAGAATTTCAAAATTAGAATTTACATAAAATAAAGACTTCTCTAGAGAAGATGGGATGTATCAATCTACATGCTAGGAAGCGGCTAGGTAGATCAATGAGTAAAGCATTTGGCTACTGACATGAGGACCTTGGGCACAAATAGATTGATGCAATTTGACAAATCATTTCCACTAGGAAACCACAGATGACACAGGGAAAAGAGCTGCCCCCAAAGCCTAATTAGGACCCATAGAGCCAAGTATAGCCATAGAACTAAGTACAAAGTGAGATCATATGAGTGCAGTGAGAATAATTTTCAAAAAGTATTTATCAAAAACCAGCATAGGTATGGAGTTGAAACTTTTAGAAATTGTATATTACTTTGATGAATGTTCCACAAGGGCCATTGATAAAAAAATCCCCTCTTAATCAGCAAGATACTTAAAAAATTAATTCTCAATAAATGTAGTACATATAAATTTTTAAAAACTGCAAGTTTTTCTCTAATCAATTGTTTTCAACATAAACTAATAATACCAGCAATATATGAGGGTCGTCCAGAAAGTAAAGAACGTTTGGGTGTAACTCAATTCAAATAAAATATATTAAAACAAAATTTATTCACAATATCACTACTGGGCCAAACCGTACTTTTCCACATATGTAGTTGCTGTTGCTTTTGAGGCATTAATCATAACGAGTCACAAGTTTCTCAATACCGTTTTTTGCACTCATCTGCTGCCAATGTCTGCAGCCAAGAAGCTGTTCTATCTTTGAACTTATCATTTTCTAGGTGTTTTGCCACCAAAAACTCTCAAATTTTCGGAATGAGATGAAAGTTGGGGCTGTGAGGCCAAGCGTCCTCATAAACCAACACTTTCCCGTCTCTTGTTTTGGATGGCACCAAAGTCATCGAAGAGTCTCACAGACAACGGTTGAAGTTATTGTCTCACCCCTTGGCATGAATTTCACAAGCAGAAAGCCCTTGAAAATGATGAAGAGTTCAAAGAATCTGTGGCTTCATGGCCACAGTCATTGGTGGCAGACAAGTAAAAAAAACGGCGTTGAAGAACTTGTGTCTCATTGTGGTAAGTTCCTCCATAACAACGGTGACCATGTTGAAAGGTAGGGTTAGGTCCAGTGATATTGAGAATAAAGTTTTGTTTGATTGAGTTAATGAAAATTGATTCCTTAAATTCAGGAAAGACCCTCATATTTGTAAGATCTACCTATCCCAAACTTTTGACATTATCATAGAAAGCTTCTGTGGCCAAAATAAAAATGCGTAATTCATTGCATAAAATTTATATAATTTCTTCCCTACGGTCAATTCCACTGAAAAAACTAGTAAATTTAGCAGAAAAGAATTCAATTTGATAGTAAGCAAAAGAAACACCCATTTGGAAAAGATGTTATATTATAAAGTGGATGGAACATGATAGAAAAATAAGCATTAAAAATATTGATTAATAAATGGACATGTGGAACTAAATCTAACTTGAGCTTGAATAATTTTCCAAAATTAAGATCTAGGTAACTTGAAGTTATACAAAATTTGAAATTGTAATAATAATATGTTAGTAATGTGATGTGAAAGGGGAGGAATAACATAATAACTCATCAATCATCATCAACCCTGTTTCAATCTATAGGGATTCTACATCCTTGGATGACATTCAATCGCCCCAGGATTGCAGGCAAGTATTACCAAGTGTTAAGGTATTAAAATGACAATGTAGCATATATGCTGCTGTGGATTATAAACACAGTTTTTCAGTCAAATGAAAATCAACCTGAACAATGAGAAAAGTCAACTTTCTACACATTACATTGTTTTGTAAAGGTAAATTCCATCCAGTAACCTAAAGTACAAATCGACACAAACACCAGATAATGGATGCTATATAGTCTCCAATGGGTGACCAATTGAATTGTTATTTGCAAAAAAAATTATATTTCTGTTGGCTATCCCATTCCCTTCCTTTTGCGTCCCTGTAAAACTGTCAGTGGAGAGCAAGAGTAATTCGGGTCTCCAAAAAAAGCCATTTCCAACTGATAATTGTAGTGATACAAAAATGAGGGTTAGGAGGGTTACAAAAGACCCATTTCGCCAAATAATAACATCAGTATGGCTATACAAAAAACTACAGACTTTGCAACGCTGCTAGAAATTACCTCTTTGCCTTTTCTTCTCAGATCGGGAATATTTTAGCTTCTTAGTCACAGGGCTTTCTACGTCGTCATTTTCCAATATTTCACCTACATTATTGTCTTCTAGTACTTCTTCTTCAGGTACTGCTTCAGGTACGGGCACGTTGGCGAGATGTGGCAATACATATCTGTGGGAATAGTTTTTTTTTTAAGATGCATTAAAACTGATATTTATGAAAAGCAAATCCGCGGATCAGGCATATCTCACTTAAGCACAGCCGCAAAACAGTTAATGGAGGAAATGTGAAATTTGGTTCAACGGCGGCCATAGTTGCGCTCTCAATAAATATACACCATATTCACCTGTACCTGCTTACTGAGATTTTTCTGACCAAGTAAACGAATTGAAAGAAAAGTTATAAGTGATTTTCACTGCGTTCACAGGGTTCTCATGAAAGTTAATGTTATATGTAAAAACAGAACTTAAGTAGGAAAGGGAATTTTTAACTGAAATCTTACTCAAGTTAAAATTTTAATTTGGAAAGTGAATAATAAATAAAAGAATTGCTTACTTAGGTTTTATGAGAGCCACGCCGCTAGCGCGAGCTATTTTGTACGCATCTGACTGCTCCATCGTCGCAAGATTAAAATTTGTTCAGCACTTTTAATTCAATATGCTATCACACTGATCTAGTAGGTTGTATCAACACACACACAAACACATTTTTACGATAAAACTTTAACTTCCAGAGCGTCGTTTACGTTTGTAATCAATTTCCCACAACGCCGAACACGCCGAACGAAGTATCTAAAATAACAAATCATAATCGTTATTGAGACGACGGAGGCAACCGAAGTTGCCTTCAACCCCTTCAATGGAGGCAACAAGGCAGCCTCTAATTCAAGAAAAGCAAAGATTGGAGCTCAAGGGAAGAAAATTAGCCAAATTTGCTTTCAACCCCTTCAATTGGGGTAACGCAGCCTCTAATTCAAGAAAAGTTGCGGTAAGTTTGAACCCAATTGTTTTCCTTGTTTGTAATGCATATGAGTCAACCACATACAGTGAACTAACACAATCTTTAAATTATTAATAAATGCTGGAAAGATCCGAAATTTATACAGAAAAATCAAAAATACATATTTTCTGTAGATTCCACAGTGGGTCGATGAATTCCCATGACAATTGTATTGAAACATTTCTCCGATTTTTCTCTTCAGATACATAGAAATGTAAAATAAAAAAATTCTTAAATAATTAAATTACATAAATAATAAATACCCCTTTTCAGGGAGAAAGCTGCTCAAATTTACTTTAAAAGGTCTGGAGAAGTCCTATCCATTTTTATATTTTGAGAATCCCAATCTGATTAAAAACGCCTTAATTCGCTTAATTGGAAGCCTTCGTGATTGTGAGGACTCTTGCTCCTTTTCCTCCACTGAGCCGAACTACATAAAAAATGTTAAACTAATAGCATTAGGTACCAATTATAAAAAAGAGTTGATATGCTAACTACCAATTGTCTGAACGTCATTATAAAGTTACTGGTTCTCAGGTGAAATCGACCAGTGTTGGTTGGGCAGGGTCGTTTCGTTTTAAACAAATAATACGAAGGAAATTTTTTAATGGTAGTTGAGGTATTCCAAACTAATGACAGTCCATAGGATGTTTTGTATTGATATATTAACGTAAAGAAATATCGCAATTTCGTACATATCGTGGCTTTAAACGTATTTGCAAAATTCGTGTAATCTTCTTATGAATATATCTCGTCTCGACACCCGAAATATGTAGCATCTGAATTTTTATATCTCAGTTTCAACCAAATATTGGATAAAATTTAGTTTTGAGGCACAGTAACAACAGCGCTGTACCGTTCTTCAAATTGAATATTCTTGTTAATTTGTAATTCATCTTCAATCTCGCGCCTAAAAAAAAGAAAGCAGGTTATTTTTGGAAGCCATGATGTCTAATTTCAAAAGCTTGCGTGAATTTGAATTATACAACTTGCTCATAAAGTTGGGTTTATATCTTCCCGTAGATATGTGTGATTGTCATTTTTAGAGGAATATGCCGTTTTTATGATGTAAGGTGGTAGGTCTCAATGTTTGCCTCAATAAATTGTCTTTGTCCACATCTGACGGCAACTGTGCTGTATCTCGCTATCTTGAGTGAGATTCCTACTAATTGCCCTAAAATTTCAAAGACGTTACAGAAGTGAGTCGCGACGGCCGCAAGAATTCCGCCTAGACATTAACTGAAACAAGAGTAATCTTCTTAATTTGAAATAGAAGTAGTTCAAGTAAAAATGGATGCGAAAGTTCAGACAGGTGTGTTAATTTGTTTTCGCAAATTGATTACTTTGGTTGTTTACTTTCTGTAGTGAAAACTTTATGTTGTCCTAAAATTTTACAATTATGTTCAGTAATTAAAAGGTTAATTTTTCTCCCTCGGTAATTCGAATGCCATCCGAACTGTATATATTAAAATGTTGACTAAATGATTAAGATCTCATACTCTTGTTTCGTGTATAGCATATATTTTGGATAATTCCATAAAAAACCACAGGCGTACCTACACACAAAGTCGAGTATGGGATAATCAATCCGTTAAACCCTCAAAAGAAAGCACAAGACATCTTGAAGGTTTTAACCTTTTTAAAAAGTCATTGCTTCTCTTGCAGTTTTGGGAGAAATACGTCCAGATAAACTAGGGAGAACGCTGACGCATGAACACCTTTTCCTCGACTTCCACGGGTTTTATACACCTCCACCCATACATCTAGAAGGCCGTTTTACTGGACCCATTAAACTTCAAAATTTGGGATTCATACGTCAATATCCGTAAGTTCTATGCTTTAGTTGAATAGTTTGCCCAGACGGACGTGAGTGAGAACCTAAGTAACAGAAAAACAAAGCTTTCCTTATTAGTATTCACATTGAGATCTAAGTTAAAGAAGACAGGCCACTATGGAATAAATATTTTACGAATTGAGGAAAACTCTGGACTCGACCCCATGTTTTAACTTTATTTTGTAATGCATATTAAATAGAATGTGAAAACGGACTGTATAGGTGATTCCTTGCTTTACCATTTCACCAATTAAAAAATCTGGGTGGGCTACTGCTGCATCATGACCCACTCGCTCTGCCAGTTCAACTTGTAATAGAGAATTATCTGCTGAAAAAATTCTCAGATTACCTGGTAATGATTCTAATCATCAAGGTTTTGTAAATAGCCACTGGCTTGATCAATTTTCAATTGCTGAAAGTTGAAATGAGAAACAAATTGATAAAAAGTTTACATAATGTATGTATAATGTTTACAAAGCCACTAGATATGTCATTATTATTATTCCTCATTTGCAGATGAAAACCCAATTTCTGGGAAGTAAATATTTAAATTTCACATTTGTTACATTAAAAGATCATCTATATTTGAAATCCACAACAAACTATCAAAAAAGAGGTATAAGAGATGAAAAATACTGCATGAAATTTTAAAAAAAGAGATCAAAATGATAACTAGCTAAATTATTACACAGATACCATGAAGTGGCAATGTACAAAATGTGAAGTTGCTGTAGTAGTGAAGCTAAAATCGAGAGGAAGTGAGGGCCCCTATGTATACCCTTCTGTAATTGGCAGCAGTTTGAATTTCCCTCGAATGCAGGGAGGAGATTTGGCAACGCAACATTATGCTCTCTTTGAAATCAGGAGGTAAACTAAACTATGCTCAGCTCCACCAAGTTGCAGGCAAAAGGTACTTTTCTATGCAAATGGGCAATAGTTCAGAAGTAGCAGTTATAACCCTCTAGGCAACATAGTTCAGAAAACAAATTAGCAGTTCACTGATTTCCACACCTCTGTGACTTACATTTCTTGCTGTCACAGTTAGTGCAATTGGTAATGCAATTTCCAGCTAACTTGAAGGTCATGGGCTCAACTCCTTACTTGAGCATGAATGTTTTGTCTACTAAAAAGCTCCTGTGATTTATGGTGTGATATCACCTCAGCCAGCAGAGAATCTCAAAATCAAACTCTTGATATGACTCATTTTTCTACATGCTGTTCAATGGCATTGCAGTTATTGATGTTGCAAGATTGGTAATTGTTTCCTGGTGGCATTGCAAAACTCCCAAGTACTAAATAGATTACCTTTTTCCAAACAAATGGAATAGGAGATAGAGAAAAGTGTTGGTGAATCCACTGGTAATTGCCATCAATTCTATGTTTTGCTGATGGAGGTCCACGTATATGAGATAAAATTAGAAGCATTTACTTAGATATGCTGAATGTCAAAGCCTTGAATTCGTGAATCACTTATGTTTTCATCTCAAGGATGAAAACAAAAGATAGATCCATTTACAGAGATGCTCTTCCAGTGTCCAAATTTTGTAAAAGAGTCCCATTTCTAATGACACGAGCTTTGCTTGTGAAATGATTCACTTCAAATACACATCACCAGAGAGGTCACCTAAGATGTACCCTTCCCTGATATTAACTATAAAAAAATCACAGTAATCAACCCTAAGGTCGGTTTGGTAGGTGAGGGTAGATCTAACCAGTACTAAACCCAACGGCATGTGAAATTCACTCATCAGGGTGGGGTGGCCAGTTCCTTTTCCTGGATATTAACTACATTGTATACCAATTTCTCAAACAAGATAACATTCGGTGGATATTCTCAGCTCTTTTGATGATCAAAAGTCATGACATAATTTCCATCCCCAACAGAAATTAACTAAACAACATTATTCCAGTGGAGATGTGTGCAGGACACTCAATGCAATTAAAGTGATGTTACACTCTGAATGACATTCACAATGTTAATACAGCAAAATGGATATATTCTTAGTATTTCTCTAAAACAATAAACTTCATTTCATAGTTCTTTGGAAAACCTAGTGTGCGAACTAATGAACTGAGTCTGAATGGGATTTCAGATTCTAACAAAACAAGCACTGTGAAGAGGTGAACTTGTACTTACACCACCAGGCAGTGTATGAAGATGTCTGCCGTCACGCCTTTCATTTTTAATATCAATATGTTCACTTTTGAGAGAGGCATGCAAAGAATCTTTAAATTTATGACTGGAATGGCAAAAATGTTTACGTTACTTGGCATTTATATAGGCACAAGTCGTTAAAAAAATAATAAGCTAGCACCTTGATGCACCAACTACCTTAAATTTGATAATCCTTGAGTGATAAATGTGAATATTAACAGCAAATTCAATAGTCTATGGAAGAATTTTTCTAAGGCAACAGCATGGAAGTAATCATATTGGATTTTTGACTCATGGGAATGCAAGAATTTGAAATTATCAAGTCCTGGGGGGGTGGACCATTGCTCCTGGGTACACAAAATTAGTTTTTTGTCCAGCATACTGGGCTAGTTCATTTGGAGTAATAAAAGGCTGCTCTGAGGTGAGGTGGTTGGGTAATGGCCTGGCTAGTTTTCATGATAGAGGGGATGAAAGGTAATTTGCACAATTTGGATGGACAAGATAATGATATTTTTGGTTTTTAACTTGTTTGGGATTTTATTTGAGAATGGAATGTTTGTTGCACATAAATAATTTCGTGAATTGTGTAACTACTTTTGTGAGTGGTCATCAGATGAATTAGAAGATATAAAGTGATTAGTATAAGATACTTTTGTGATAGAAAGCTCTTTCCTGTCCTGGATGTTAATTATTCCTGTTTTTTCATTGTGAAGGATATATTTTGAAACTGTTAGTTCAAAAGGTGGAAAATTTTAGTTGAAAATATAAATAGTAAAATAATAAATAGTAAAATAATACATAAATATGCAGTAGAAAAAAGGTTAGTTCAAAATGGATGTATCTTTCTGATGCTTCCAGTCCACATTTAAGGGATGTCCACATACCAGAAGTATTAATAATGCGCATGTCTCAAATGTTTATTGTTTGAATTGATAAATTAAGTCTTTAAGGTGTCAAGAAAAATTTCACCCAAGAGTGTGATTTGGGTGACCCAGTGGATAGTCCATTCATAAAATTGTAGTATTTATAGTTAAACTAGAAATAAATATGTATGTTAATTGATTAAATCTAAGAGCTTGTTGGTATATTTTGTTAGCAACCGATGTTTCTATGAGCTTGAAAGATGTATTCACCTATTCCTAATGCCTCCTTTTCTATTTGCTCACAGGTTTATACATTTTACATGTAAAACGACACTATCTTAGCATTAGGGGGTACTATTTGGTTTTTGAGTTCCTTTTCCAGCTCAATGGAATTTTACATGCTGAATTTTGATTTTACGAATGTTTAATCTTGAAAAAATGAATTTTTGGTTAATACAATCATTACGTGAGAAGGGGCTGAGACAGATGATACTACTGGCATGGTGGTAGTTTTATGTTTTTACAGTTTGCATAAGCTGCATATGAATATAAGCTTCCCCCCCTTCCTCCTCCCCCCCTAACACCTCCCTTTCCACGGTTAAATAGCCTGATGATTCTGCACAAAGTATTGTGCATGACTATGTCACAGGTTAGCTAGGCTCATTGCGCTGTTGCTCTTATTTAACTTAAGATAATTATAAAGTTGTTGTTTTAATTATGGCTATCTGTCATTTCCACACAGTTTCTCTCTGCTCAATTAATTAGTTTTCACTGCTAGAGGTAAGAATTACACCCCACTAACATTCTTTTCAGTAATTCCAGTGGTAAATGATCAGCTAAAGGGGGTGGCTAAGTTCCACAGTTTTAGTGATTATAGTGCCTATGTTGTACATTAAATGTCTGTTTTATTGTAACAGAAATTTTCCTTTAATGTGCCGGAAACTATAAATTTTAATCAATTTATCAGGAATGTTCACCTGTAATCTGATGAGAAGTCTTTCTCAGTGCATCTTATGAAATTTATTAAATAAAATTTTGCATTTAAACTGCTTGTATCAATTTATTTTTTAGTTATAGTTTTATTCTCAATGCAGGAATATAATTGTTATTTCAGCTACAGCAGCAAATATAATCTGGCTTTCTATGATCAAGATACACACAATGCCCTTTATGATGATCTGGATGAGTATCTTAAGTCTGGAGGTTCAACTATTGTTGAGAATTCCTCGCATGGCCTGGGAAGGAGAGCTGACCTCATGAAGGAAGTCAGTAAGAAGACTAATGTCAATATTGTGGCTGGCACAGGTGATTGATTCTATTTTCCTTAAGCATGTCAAAGCTTATTTTATAATTCATCATTTAAGAGCTTATATCAATTGATTTGCAACCACAAGTACATTCTGGGGATTATGGCAAAGATCAAGAGTAATTTTTCAGCAATGTTTGATGATGCTCCGTGATGGCTGATATTAAAATGGATACATGATCAAGTAGATTCTTACCAGAGCATTTGCTATATGCCATTTTTCTTTGTGATTATGTAAATTCTGTCATTGACCTTATGGATATGTGGTCATATAACATTATGATGAAATACACATCACAAACAGTTTATAAATTAAGGGACTACCATTTGCAAAACTTAAGGTATATTAAGTTAACAGCAAATAAAAATGATATCCTCATTATTATATTATATTTCATTCAGTTTATAAAGGTGCTTAGTATTATTTATTTTCATTTTATAATGAAGTATGCATTTCAATAAACTTGGTGAATTAAGAATGGAAAAGGAGTTATAAAAATATTATTCTGAGTGAAATTGGTGAAGTAAGTAATCAAGACTGTTGGGGCCATTCCAGATATTTAATGTTGTATTTTTATCCATTTTGACAAAAGCTATAGCATGTAACCCTATGCCTAACATCTGATAAATAAAAATTATTATTATTACATATTGTTTTGTTCAATTTTCATGAAACCTGAAACCCATGATAATCTCTTCAACGACTGAAAAAAGGAAGGAAATTCTGTTTAGTGTGAATGAAAGACTGTCAGAGAGGTACCGGAATGGTTTTCTGAGGGGTGTGCAGTTGGTACAACCTGCATGCCATAAGTTTTTATTAATGATCCTTGTATGGAAAGGAGAAAATGAGCCAAGAACCTTAAAAACTCATTTTCCCTTCCTGACACAGCCCACATTTGGATGAGCCCTGAAGATGTCAAAATTAGAATCGTATTTTTTTTCCTGTCAAACACTTCACCATAGTCAATAGGATCTTGACCACTATGAAGGAATTATGATGTGTAAATTTACCATCATTGTATGAATCTTCCTGACTCACAATTCTGCACAGAATACAAACCCATCATGTATGTGTGCCCCCTTGCTACCCATGGTAAATATCTTATCTGATTTCTTGCCAACCATGGTAAATATTTACATGAAACGCTGGGCTGGTCTATTCATGTGTCAGAAGTGGCTAAGAAACTGGCTATTAGTATTTTCATGATCAGAAAGTTAGCCCCTTTAGTGTCAATTGGCACACTTATTGCACTCTATTATGCTA
>LYUA01005547.1:97108-107199 GCA_002093875.1 Calopteryx splendens | reverse complement strand
TATATATATATATATATATATATATGAATATGCAGATGTCTTCAACAAGCTAAATTCCCCAATCCATTCGAACCGCGGATACTGGGATTGCTTTTCTTTAAATCACCGACCACCTCCGGTGACCCAAGCGCTCGTAAATTTTCCCAATATCCGAGACACCAGAGTATAGTGTAGACATGCCCGAAACGGGACCCGAACCCAGGATCTGTAACTTTAACCACCAGTATAAACCATCTAGCGTGGTTAAAACATGATTTTCGTTAAAAATAATCTCATTTGAAATAGCTGGAAATTCAAATAGATAAGGAGCGTTTAAGGTCAGAGAAGCAAGCACGTAGTACTTTTCGTGACCCAACCGTTCTGTGGAGAAACTTAACCTCCCGCTTAGGTGAGAGGTGACGCTTATTGATATGGTCAGCTATCTCGAAGGACCCAAATATCAGCACGCACAGTTTTTTTATCGGTATTATTCGCGTGGTTGAGTAAAGATAAACTGGCGCACAGCGAAGTGTTTACCTTTCCACGAGAGATGAGAATGGAAACAATGGAAATCGGGATAAGTTGCAATGGGTACATGAATGCTCGTGCTCCTATCGGTCGATCGCCCAAGATACCTACTATTTCGCCCTCCCCTTGTTTCCCTAATCGCCGCCGTCCATCTCAGCCAAGAACATACGTGGAATGATGAGTCCTCTCCCTGCGAAACGAAAACATAATGTAATCGCGAATTCCTCAGATAGACGCAAAACAACGTGGTTGGCCAATCTGCCGAACACCATCTGACAACAGCCATCAATCCGGAGGTTGATTTCAAAAGCGTCGGGGATGGAGCTCGCCACTTATTAATTAATCCGTGTGATGCGTGATGCAATCGCACAAGGCAGGATCGAATCCTCACACACCTGTGCCACCCAAGGGGATCAGTTAATTGGAAAAAAATCAAACTGTCGCCCCGGTGGCCTGGGTTTGATCCCCGTCGGTGGCAGGATCAAATCCAGTGGAATTCCGATTGATACTGCAGTCCCATGGGGAGAGCACTTCGCCTACCGACTGCGATCCTGCGCGATGGGACATTCAACTCCCTTGACCCTCGCCTTGCCCGTCAGGAGTAGTAAGGGGCCGTCGCCTGGTTTCTCTCACCTCCCTTCCTCAATTCCCTGATAACCCTAACCTCCACTAAATTACTCATCTATCCCTTTGGCGTTCATTCAGCCGGCGGCCGCCTCCATCCTCGTAACCAGTACTAGCTTGGGAGAGGCCGAGGGCACCTGGAGGTTTCCCTCCGGGTCCATAGACCCGAGAGTTATAAAAGGCTGGGTTATTAAAAAAAAACTGTCTGTTTCCATGGAGAATGATGAACACAGCGGATCAGGACCGGTTTTTTACGATTGTCGTCATCAACTGGTGTCAGTAGGCTGAATTTCCGAGCACAGCTCTGTTCGCGTTGTGAAGTGAGCGGGAGGAGAGGGGGGGGGTTGGGTGGTCATAGAATGAGAAAGGCAGGCGACTCCAGGGGGGAAGTTGTGACAAGGGGATTGGTTTAAATTGGGGTAATGCGAACCGATTCGGGAACTGTATATCACTGGTCAGTCGTCCATCCGAGATGTCGACGTGTAACCACTCGATCCAATTGAGCGAGTGGGTCAGTTCAGAATGTAGCAGTTTAATGGGGAGACGTGGTCCCGTTTTGGGTAGCTAACGGTTTCTGATTCCGACGAAACTGGAAATGGCGAGAAGCAACCGCCGACTCACGGATGACTTCCGCAGACGCAAATTATCAAATTATGGCGCCTCCGGTGCAGGATCGAGAAGAGTCGGGACCGAACCGCGCGCCCCTGGTGGCAAGACTTGACACCACGAGAGGGTCACTATGTCAGCTTCACGTTGATAGCACGAAGGACCCTTATGATGCAATGCACCTAAGGTTACCAGATAAAATTGTACTTAGACAAAACGCATGTTCCAAATGAAGGACGTTGGAGGGAAATCAAAAGAAATAAGGAAATCAATGCCTTAAAGCCAAAAAATACGTTATTGTACTGCATATTAAAAAACCGTTAAAAAACTCTTATAATACACGTAATAAAAAAATCTTGTGAATGTGGTGAACATCATTCGTTAGATTTGTGCTTTCTCTCCGAAATTTTGGCGAAATTCTTCCGACACGTTTTTACGACCTTGCACTCTCGATACACTATGTCGTCATAATAATATTAAACTAAAATTGGCAAAAATATTTTTAAAAACTTCGCAATTGTCGTCATATATTTGAATAGATCTCGTTGAGAGCTTTAAAACGATATTACACAGGGCCATGTGGTACCCACGATTCCCTTTTTTGCAAATTTCATTCTCCTCTTACCCTTCTTTTCAGTGTGAGTCACTAGATGAGTCTCTCGTTCTTTATCATTCTCCTCCATTATCACGTTCTATTTGATTCCAATATGTTTCTTTCACTTTTGCGTCCACATACCATCCATGCCTCGCGTCTTATATAATCCGACGCTGTAATAGGAAACTCCAGGGAACCCAAGATGGGGAAAGATATTGTGTTCACATAATTTACTGTGCAAAGAATTAATTTTGCTCTGGTGCCAGTTTAATTGGATGAATCCACATAAGTGAAATTGGCGAGCTTCTTAAACTCCGCGTCCAAGGAAGTAATTGCTACTCACCGATAGCATTGGGGGGGGGGGCTTTTTTCCGATTGTATTAAGATAGTCAGAGTGGGTGTGAACCGTTATCTTCACATTTATATTTTCACAAATGGATAGTAAAAAAATTGCAAATGGCGTCAACTGATTGATATTCGAGTGGAAATTAATCCGACTACCGTATAAATAACCCACTTTTTATGCTTCTTTTTTTCTTTCGAGAATAGAGTGCCTTTTCACCAGATCTAAACGTCAATTGGATAATTCAATCATTTAAAACATACAGGATTAGATTAAGTCATTAGATTAGTAAATAAACCAAGAGAGTTCTCGTTTTCCGGTTATTGATAGGTCTGGGTGCGTGGGGGTGGAGCCTCCGGGAGTAGGTATCACAAAACTCGCTTACTGAACAACGCACATCACATTTTTCTTGCAAACAAAATGTAATATTCTATTTCGTTGGTAATCACCTAGGATACGCTCCCACATTTTTCTCATCCAAGAAAATATATATTTTGGACATGGGAAAAATCTTGGTGGTATATGCCATCTTTAGCACGTTGAGCATTAGAAAATCTCTTTCAGTTGCATCGGGAAGGACTTGAGGGCTATCGATTAGCGAAGGATACGACAAAGTTTCAAAGGAGAGGATTGCTCGAGACGGGTGCATTCTCAGGGATGCGGACACTTTAAAAAATAGTACTCTCATTACGTTATTATGGACTTAATGATGGATGCCGAATTTTCAGACTCTCGACGGAAATACCACTTTCATATAATATACTGGCACCGCACCGGCATTCTCGTCTGCCGATACCTATTACATGCTTAATCACACCTGGAGAAGCCCCAAAGGGTTGGAGCATGTACTTCTTAGGTAGTGTCTGCGAAGCCGAATAACTGGGCAAGGCTGTAGGGCAAGGCTGTCCTCTCTCTAGGCCAGAATGGAATCCCACCTAATAAAATCAGGGTACATTCCGACCACTGCGTACTTTCATGAGGTCAGATCGGACAGGTTCACGTCAATTCAAGAAACGCGATGAGCAACCCTATCGCTGGACACACATAACGCGGCCACAGCTAAAGATAATTGCTGGCTACCAAGGAAGAAAGAGTGCCTCCCATTATTGACCCCAAGGTCATATTGCGCGGCTGCGACTTGGCAACGAGTTGCGAAGCGTGGCGAAGGTTTACCCATCCGAAGCTATGCCAACGGCACAAAAGATCACCGCATTCTTAACTGGCCATAACATTCAATATATATATTGATTGTTGACAGGTAGCATGTTAGCCCAGGGTGTCGAGTGTCCGGTTACCGGCCGGAGGGTCTCGGGCTCAAACCTGGGTGACACCTAGGCACAGTCAGCTTCACCGGAGCGGAGTGACGGTGATCTGTTGAATGTTTTCCATAATTCGATGGATCTCATTTTTTTAAGTATCTTTTAACAGTTAAACATATTTTTCCGAAGTAGTCGAGCTAATTTTGTTTACCTTTATCATACTTGAAGCCGCCCCCTCGATATTTCAAGTGCCATACTTGTTTTATTATTTGTTCACCGACTACAATTTTCATTGACTCACGCTCTTTTCCTCTAATGCTATTATTACTTTCGTACTAATTGTTAGGATTCCGAAATTCATTGATGTAGAAAGTTCAAGAGTGTAAGCATACTTCTTCTTTGAAAGCGATCTTCTCTCTCTCTTGTATACTTATTATATCTTCGGCAAAGAGTAATGGATTGAGTTTCGTCATTGCTCAGTTTTATATCTTGGTCAATTATACTTTTCCATTTACTAAGTTTTTTGTAAATATATACGATTATTTGGCAATATTGGTGAAACGAGGCACCCTTGCATGACTCACTCCTTTATGTACCTACTTTTACCTCTTCGGGTGAGGTGACGCCCTTTTGCCGCTTCAATAGTGTTTCGTTTTTTCGTCTGGGCTTTTAATCGCTCTAATTAGAATTGTATGGGGTGTGGTAGTCCAGTGGTTAGGGCACTGGACTGCTGACCGGAGGGTCGGGGTTCGATTCCCGGCGATGCCTCATGGCACCCTCAGCTTCACCCGAGCTGTGTACCATTTTTTGGGTACCATATCATCCTGGGAAAGCACAAACGGTACAGGGAACAAGGGAACTGGCCCCGCCCCTTATTACCCTGATGAGTGTGAATGTGTCACGTACGCCGTATCAGGTCTTAGTACTAAGGGGGGAGGGGGTGGGTGGGCTCCACCGCCGCCCTCCTCACCCTTATCAAACCGACCTTTGGGTTGAACACAGTGATGATGAATTAGAATTCTAGGGAAACGTCTCTCGCCGAAATCTGCCATATCTTTTTCCTGATAGCATTGTCGTAAGATTTTACATCTCTATCAACTTACCTATCAACCGCCACGCACTACGGTTAGCAGATACTTATAAAAATAAGGTAAGATGGGTAAACTGTAGACCGAAAGATTTTAAAAGTCATTTATCCCATGACATGAAATTAGTATAAATTCCCATGACATGGTCCAGGATACGAATTTTTACGACATGAACGCTAGTTTTTATCCAATTATTATAACGCTCTTTTTATTGCTGCACTTGCCAGCAGCTCCTCGTATACGCAGAGTAGCATTTTATGCTCAGATGATGCTCGGTTGCTTGAACAATGTATTCCCATCGCTTGAATTATATAACTGTACCTTAAGTCGGAAACATTCGAGAGACAAAGAATTTCGTGGTGGTGCCTTGTAGGGCACCACGCACGAGTGATTTACGGTAAAGCCTCATGACGAGAAGTGAATTTCTTTTTGGTGTATTTTGGAGCGAATGGTGTAAATCAAATACCAGGCACCAACAAAATAACGCCAAATGCAACTCCACTGGAAAATCCCTACTGATTTGGTACCTAGTTTTGGGAGAATGTATGTATGCTTAGAGAATTAGCATAATACACAAGCTCTAGGTTTCGACAATTATTGAATCACAGGCAATTCCGAAAATTAACACTAATTTCCCCAAAGACATCACAACCTAATATTTTTATCACAAAAACAAAAATATCTTTCTTATTTTTCAGTGCGGTCACCTGACACACTTTCTCTTCCCTTACTTCAAGTAATCTGTTACGCACCAGCTGAAAACATCCATTTACAAATAGAATAAGGAAAATTACGCGTAGGAAATCCGCAGTAACTCACATTGTGAGTTTCATTGCAGATTTGGAAAGGGAAACAAAATAGAATGGAAAATATCAGGTTCATTTATTCAATAAAGTGAGTTTTCATGTAATTTACATAAATTAAAAATGAATTATTAGCATTATTCACAATGATAACCCAAAACGCGAGATAAGGGTATAAGTTTTATTTGTAAGCAGAGAACTCAATATGTATTAACATTAATCTTAATCGTACGTACAGCAAAAAAATCGACAGAAATGATAATTTTAAGATGCGTAGAGCATACAAGACTTGACAGATGAAGAAATCAGAGCAGAATTAAGAATGCAGTCTGAAGGAAAGATGAAAGAGAACGGAAAAAAACGGCTGGAACGCCTGAGCAGAATGTCCCACGACCGAGAGACCTCGGGGGACGGATGTGTGTGTGTGTGTGTGTAGCTGCACCAGTTATAACCCATGGACCCATGGACCACCTAGATCATGTGCTTAGGTGTCTAGTTTGGTAGCGTTCCCAGTCGCCCCAGGCCCTAGACATTGGGATCAGCTTGGAGGTCATTTCAGTGCTGGCCCGCACTAGCGGTGTGGGCGATTTTAAATGTCTGAGAAAAAGCGTGACGTGGTCAACGGGCGGCTTCGAAGGAGGGCGCGAATGCTCAAATTGCGTACCCTAGGGTTATTTAAATTTTTATTCATACCCTACGCTAGAGCCCGGAAGATCGGGCAAAATGCCGTAAAAGAGTTTCTCTGCCAATTCAATGGATAATATGAAGAATTATTCCCTTTAACATGGGGACGTCTAATCTATTCCATGCTACATAGGGAATCGCAAAATCTCCCATTTTAGGCGCACCCTTCCCTAATGTAACATTCGTCGTTCGATCGATAAATATAAGTAGCCTTTGCAAATAGTCGTTTTAACCTGGGAGTGAACTGACCCCACGCTAGGTTCGCATTTAATGAACGTCCGTGCGTCAGTGCGCAATCAGATGTTCTCGTACGAAACCAATGCTATCAGTTTTGAATAAAATATACTTTGTATATTTTCTCGTTTTAATTAACATTCACATTTGAATGTGAAAATATACATAGTATAATACATTCATTATAATGAATTTTCATAAAGTTATGCCTGAAACTATTGAATTCACTGTCTGTTTTATTTTTTATCATGAAATTTAATCAAAAGAACAAATTATAAACTTTGAATGTGAGTTAAAGCCAGAAAACACAATGGGCAGGGAACAAACAATCACTGCCCGTCTTCAACGCCCTACGCTATACGCCTACGCCGGTCGCGATGGCGGCCGACCAGGGTGGAGTGGTCAGCCGAGCGACACATCTTGATTAGGTGGAGCCGAGCATAACATTCGTCATTCAATTAAATCAATTTCAATGTTTAAAATTCTCCATATTTACAAGGTCTCGAGAGCATATTGTTGCTGTGGAAATTATTTTTATTTTGCAGACCACGTGGAAAGTAAAATTCTTGGTGCAACCCTTCCGTGCCTCAGGTTGCTCCTCATTGCGCTTCTCGAAGTACCCTCGTCATTGAATAAATATAATGCCAACGGGATTTTCCAAATTTTCTTTAGCCCAATTGAATATTAAACCCAGTCAATCGCATCCAATAGTTTATAAATTTCATCTTCACTCCCACTGAAATCAACTTGCTCCGTGTAAGTTGCGGTTACATGAGTAGGTGTCAAATTTCACCATCGCATTTCATCACTTAGAGACGGCATAAAAAATCGAACGAAATATATGCCCATCGGATGGGTGGGCATGGGGACACTATGGGTGGGTATATAATTTAAGCCAAACGGACGCCACCACCGACGGAGAGAAAAGTGGGAACTACGAATCGACGGAGCACAACGTTTCAGCCCCTTAGCCACCACGAGAGAGCGCGTGCCCCCTCGTGGTGGCCATTTGGACTCGCGGCCATTTGTTATGGTAGGCCTGTAAAGTGAAATTATTGGCACAAAGACTCCGTTGGGTTAGCAGAACTTTCGTTTCATCTTCAATCTCTTCGTCATCTTTCATCAAAACGTTCGATATTTATGGAAGTCGTTCCTTTTTGGGAAAGAGCTCGAATTCCAAATGAGCGGGAGAGAGGAACGTTTTCAAAAAGTCGAGACAATGAGAAAAGAATTGAGGGCTCTGAATAGACAAACACAAAATACTGGAGGAATAGAGTCATTCAAAACTAATTGACCTTTTCGATATTACTCCTAAAATTTAATGGATCTGATTAAGTTTGAAGAGCAAAAGAAATCCCTGAAAAAGCGTAAGTTGAATAGCAACGATAGGTTATGTACTTGCCACAAAAGACGCGATCAGTCGGAGGAGGTGGAGAAGGCGAAGGAAACAATGGAGGAGGCAGGCTATTAATCGAGCAACTGTAATCAATAAAATTAAATAAAATACGCACTTGATCATGGAAAATGCCTGAAATTCCATTTCACTCCGTTCCTGATAGGTTGTTGTAGAGTTTGTTTTTCTCGGACCAACTCGCTCCTTTCCGCGAGGGTCATCGCAAGCCAAGACTTGAGTTTCGCAATAGCGCTGCAATGACCGTTAGACACGACGGGTGATTTGGATGCGCGTCCACTCATTACGCGGAGAAGAAGAGAGGCACGGTCATTCATCGATCGATGGATACGTTGTTAACTCCAATTTAATCGCCGCTCCATCGTGCTGGAAAAGTGAGTAACAGGTTCGTCGCCAAAACAACACTAGCCTTACTTGAAGCGTGCAGTTCTCATCACTTAGCGGACGCTGAGATAAATCTTTGTACAGAGCACGGGCACTTTTTGGAAGATTCCATCTTCTACTTTTCTTAATGAGCATAAAAAATGCTCTCGATCGCCCAGTTCTCTGTTGGAATGGCAAGAAAATAAAGAGTAATATTACTCATACCACAGAAAAACGCCTGCCGGCCATCTTCGCGGGGCCAGAAATAGAATATTTTGCCACAAAAGGATAAGGAGGAAAAATATCTTCAAAAACTAAAGCAATCTCCACCGTGCTAGGAGAAATTGGGTTCACGGGGTTGAATTCAAATTCAGGTTGGCAATACTTTCCCGTCAGTCAATAACCACAGCCGTACACTTAAGAAAGAGTTTTCGGGTCCACTTGGTGGGATTTCTCCCCCGGGCTGAGCACGAGATAACAACACTGCAATTCCAAATAAGTAATTTATCCTGCGACCATGGTTTCACCATTCTGCGGTACCTGATGGTGCCACACTGGTGAAAAAGTGAAGGTCGTGGAATATATTGCGAATGTGGAATTGCAGTGTTGTTTCCTTGTGCTCAAAACGCTACGCATTAAGGTACTAGGCATTTTAAGGACTGCGTCAATGGTTCTTGTGCACATCTTGAGCAAGAACCTGCTCCAGACACATGTTTGAAGTCGTAAAGCCTGCCTTTCGGACACTTGTCGTCCATTTCTCTTGTTCCTTACCCCGTTCAAACTATTCCGTGATATTCGAATTGGAACACTTGACCAATCAAAGTACCTACATAACGTGTACGTTGGGCAAAAAATCTGAAAAAAATATCGTGAATTAGTTGGAAGACATTCTTGAGTTCTGCGCGAGTAGGATGGTTTATAAAATACTAATTGCATGTCTGAGACACATACGTACTTTCGCCAAAAATAAAAAAATATAAATATTTATGTCTGCACAGGAATCACATCACCGATATGTTTATGGAGAACTCCTTGATCGGTGGCTTATTGTGATCATTGTAACGTAGAATATGTTTACCAAATCACCTAATTATGTCGGTAATTTTATTAGGTAAACAACAAATGTAATCAGAATGAGAACTTGGCAATTGCAACATCACGAGAAACAGAAGCTGTCAAGCTATCCTCGTCGTATCCGTCACAAGTCTCTCAAACATTTGCTCACTACCAGCCGGTAGCTCTGCTATAAATCTGAAAAAAATGGTTAGTATATGAATGGCGCATTTCATAGAGTATAAGTGTATGACAAAGAAAAGGAAACAAATTCCTATAACTGCCGCAAATGTCTCCTCCCATACAGACGACTCCAAATCTGTATTTGCTCTAAAGATGCATTTTTAAGTTCCGACTATGTATCTTATTGACATAAATATGCTACGTTCTGAAAATAAAAGAAGAACGCTCCGGGAATCACTGAGGGAAGAAAATAATAGCAATAAACCAATTCATTTGAGAAGGAAAAAAATTTGTCAGAAGTGGGATTCGAACCCACGCCTTCTTACGAAGACCAGAAA
>LYUA01005546.1:30611-42559 GCA_002093875.1 Calopteryx splendens | reverse complement strand
TGTAGATGTAGATGTACATTGTCTTGATCAAAATTATGGCAATACTAAATAATTTTAGTCTGAGAATCAAGAAAACCCGAATGCATGGCTTCCGATTGAGAATACCGTATGGGAGAGAAAGTTGGAACTTTAATTTTCACACGGTGGAACTCTCTTTCTCATACTGCTGGAACTTTCATTTCCAACTTGGAATGACTAAATATCTCCGATCCAGAGCCTTCCTACTCCTCGGTCAAAGACAATACTGTACAAAGAGAGCATCGAAACTGATCGCGTTTGAAACGTAATAGCTTTATGTAATTTTATATAGCGTAATCAAATTGCTCTAGCATTACACCTCCCTTACTTCTCGCCCCTTTCATCTTCATGTATAGCTGAATGAAATGATCAAAATTCACGAACCAAATAAAATAAAGGAAAGCTTATGTCAATAAGTTCCGGGCTTTCGGCATCAAAAATGTGCACACGTGGCCGTGACGCACGTCTATGAGTTATTTTAACTTGTCTTCTTTTCTTTCAAAGTGTAGGGGAAGTTAAGGAGGGGGAATGGAAAGCGCTCACCACATCCGCCGCTACGTGTCTTCGATGATCCGCCAGTCCTCCGCCTCTCTCTCACACACCACCCTCTCCTTCAGTCCCTCGGCTGTCTCCCCCTTCGTTTCCTCCCCCACCCACTTTCCAGTCATCCCCACACAACGACAACGCCATTAAAAGTGGTTGTGAGGCGTTTGGTGGTAAATTCGGGGTAAAAAGAGTGTCAAACAATGCGTATATTATTGTTACTGTTTTTAAATACAACGTGGATATTAAATACCACATTACGCGAGCTATTCGTTCTTCACCAGTTTGTAAATATGCATTTAGAACGAAACAAAAGAAGACACCTAATCGTATCATTACATAAGTGTTGAATGCAAAGATAAATTCAACAGCGGTTGATTCGCTAAATGTTACTCCGACTATCTTTGCAAAGATAAATTATTTGAAAATAATACTGTTGTTTAAAAAAGCATGATGTTTAAAGTGAAGAAAATAGTCAAAAGTCGTAATTTATTAATTTACAATGGGGTTCATTCTACACTTAATAGAAATTTAAAATTAACCAGTTAAAAGAAAATGTATTATTCACTTCACATCAAATACATTTAGGTAAATTTTGGAATGCCCAAATTTACCAGGAATCAAACCTGGGCTTTCATGTAATTGGCGCAGAACGCTCTATGGCTGGGATAACATGCCCTGAGGACACTTAAAATTAGTCAATGACTCGATTCGTTGCTCGTTCGCTCGTCGACCCAAAACTCGTAGTTTCACATTTAAAATCGGGCATATACTTACTGTTGTCACTAATATAAATTTTTTGCGATTACTTTCGGGATAATGAAAACTTAGGAATGGGAACACTGCTAAGGTCCAAATTCCCCCACCTATGGTAAACCATTTCAAAATATAGATATTAGATAATTATCTCAATATATTACCATAAATGAGGGTCAAAATATTTTTTATTCCTTCAGGAAAACCTAAAATTTATGACATTTATGTAAATTATACCACAGTGACGATGGACTTAAAAATCATTGGCAAAAAATAATGGGAAAAAATTGAAATCACTGGATTATTAATTTACTTAAAACGCTGGGCGGCTTGTGTTGAGAGTTTTTTTCCAGACAACTATTTTTTCGCAAAGAGTTTTTTTAAGCAGCGAGAGCAGCATGGTCTAGAAGAAAAAAATTCAAAGTAATTGTGGGATTAAAAGGCTTGCAGTTCTTTCTACCCTGCTTGATAGGTAGCGTGATCCACGTGACCGGAATACGACCTTTTCCCACTGGCCTCGTCAACGGGGAAAAAAGAGTCACGGTGACCACGATGAGAAGGCCCTCCCGCGAGGGTAACGAGCACCCGCTCCGGCAAAAGGCGCAGAGGGCGCTCCCCTTACTCGCGTGGGAAGGTGGATGGGGGCGTTTGCGCACGAGGGGTCGCGCGCGGGGCGGAAGGGAGGGCGACGGTGGAGACGCCCGAGGGCGAAAGGAGGCCTCGAGTGTGACTTAATCTGTGGAGGCCCTTCGAACCTATCAGCCGAGTGCCGGAGAGGGTGCGCGGTTTGTGGATTGGGCCATAGGACAGCCAGGGAGACTGAGAGACGCTTCGGGATTGAACAAATGCCATGCATTGACAAATCCTCGGGGTAGAACTGCGAGGGAATGGGATGGCTTCCCTCGGCAGCTCGTTGTTGGATGAAAATTTCCCCTCTCCGCAAAGTTTTAATGAACGATTCGTAATTTTTCTTCTCCTTTGGAGGGGAAATTATTTTTTTGTCCTTTTTCAAGCATCAACCGACCCAGCCGTTAGCGTTTTACCCTGCCGAGAAAATGTTTCATTTAGGGAAGCGAGGCAAATATGGGGGAGGATCATTATTCGAACGTTGTTTGCTCACGTTTATTGAGCAAAATGAAATAATTATGCAATTCCAGAGATGTCTAATCAAACCAAATGGCATATTTTCAGCCATAATGGACTGCCCTGAATGGTGATTTATGCGAGTGGCGGCTAACCGTTTTGGTGGATTACGCATCATGATTGAATGGAAATTCCCTTTAATGGGTATCTATAATGATCGTGTAACATGATTTCAGTTAGTTCGGGTTCGATGTCTCTTTGAAAATGTTTAAACGACCGCCACTGAAAAAAAATGATTTTTCAAAAAGAAATACTTTTGGGGTAAGCGAAATAAAAGCATTCCACAACATTTAATCATATAACACGCATTTGAGAGTGTGCATTCAACATTTAACCTGATTTTTGAAAAGAATAGAATCATTATTTTAAATCAGGTAAAATTCAATACACATATTGACACTCGTGACTCAAACTTTATTATTTTATGATCGACGGAATTTCATTATTGGCTTTCCCGTTCTCTCACCGTTAAAATTCCACATAGTGCCCGGGGACGATGAATAAAATTACCGAATCGCAAATATAGGCGAGATAAAACTATAACTAAACAAATATTAATTACTACAGTTAAATGTTTTTCGTGGATAACTAGGGAATTATTCCCATGAATTTCAAGATATTCTATTCAAGATGTTCGTAGCGAATGGACATTGTTTTGCAAATTAAATATTTATGTTTCTCTCGTATTTCCATGGCCTATGGATTAATCTACCTAATCTAATCATTAATCATGCATTTTCTTCGCCATTAGACAAATTTGATTTTATTGCATTCATTGCTTGGCATTTACATCGACAGCAGCAACAAGATGACATTTTGTACGAAAAATGTTTGCAAAAAATTCGAATAATTTCACCGTTAATATTTTATGGAAATGCAGCATGATAAATATATATGAACATGAAGAGGGGGATATATAGAGAAACTTGAAGAAGGGAAACACCGCAAGAGCATGTAAGCTATTAAAGAAGTATTTCGAAGAAAGGAAATTGAAATTCAGTAACATCAAAGACAAGAATGGAAAAACACTGATAAAAGATGAGGACATAAGGAACGGCGGGAAGAAATATGTCCCAGGTATGGTATGAAGGACCAAAATCACTTCACTAGTTTTTTTTATATTCTTGCCTAAGGTCTTAGTCACCATTTCTATCCTCTTTGCAAAAGATTCCTAACTTTACGATTTTTCTTCTTATTCTTACAACTTAGGGAAGGGAGGGGATTTACATAGGAAGTGGGGCTAGCCAAGTTTGCTGCATTCGCCAACACCATTCATATCAATAGAAACGAACTGACAAGCCGAGATCGATAAGTAAGACGACGAGAATAAATGTTAATTGGAGGGGAAAAAGTGAAATTTATGAATTATATGAATGATCATGCCATAATATCAAGTATAGGCGAACAGTTGTAGAAATTTATGATAAAAAATTTAATGTTGGAAAAGACTTGAATAAACTTTAACGTAATCATGGCAAGAGCAATATAAGTAATTGAGAAGGATGGAAGGCTAAACGTTTATCTTAAGAAATAAATTATGGTACAAATACCATCATTCGAATGCATTGGACGTTTTATCAGAATAAGTAGTATTTCTTCGGAGGACATTACAAATAGACTAAGTCAACTATGAATGGTTTTCTAATCCATGAACTTGGACGTCTAAAAAAGGTAGGAAAAGTATTTAAAGAGCTTTGAGATGTGGAGTGGCCTGCGGAGAAAAATGGAGCAGATAACATGAATGGATGAAAAAACACACTGAAATTCTGAAGAATATATATAAAATAAGAATTTCTTTGAGAGAAAAAGAAATAATAAATGGGAATTATATTGGGGATATTTAAAGAAAGGATTTTACGCATCAAAATTTAATAGAAGAAAATGGTAGGGGTTTTATGAGGGGAAGGAAAATTTAGAGCTTGGTAATGGGAGAGATAGGATGAATTTTAATGCGTTGCAGGAAGAGTCAACGGAACTAACCACATTGAGAGCCCAATAGACATCAAACCTGTTCCAGTGACAGGTTCCCCACTGATAATGTCGAATATTGGCCCATCTATCAGAAAAATGATGCATGATATGAGATGCAATTTTGGTGCATGACTGACGCCTTCTCTCTCTGCACGCTGGTGCGATCCGGAAAGAAATAGTGATAAACAATTCATATTCAGATTAAAAAGGGGTAAATATTCCAGGAACCAGCAGGAAATGAGAGAACTTCAACGTGGATACTTCGTTCAACGAAGGTAGGAAATTAGGAAACATAATAAGGAAGGAATTCAGGAAATAAGAGAACTTCAATGTGGATATTTTGAACGAAGGTGATCGTCAAAGGGGGGAGTTGCATGAAAAGCATTGAATAGAGAGAAGATCAATATATATTCCTTTCGTATACTCACCTTAGAAATATTTTCAGAAAAGTTCGAACTGTCAAGACCAAAACATACCTGTCTTTCCCACGTTTGATGGTCCACCCTTTTCTGCCACCTGGAATCAGAATTGGAGGGTGGAGATGTCACTTCCTTCCTCATAGCTCGAAGAGGAACAGTGACTCTAAACCAGGTCCTTTCGATAAAATATTTTATACCATGAAAATCATATAAAATATAGGTGCCCACACACCATCTGTGACCTGTTACTTTTCTTTCAAACAAAAGTTGGTTCCAGTTTACGTTCTTCGAGTGTGACACACAGCTTAGCTTAGGAGAAGTTTCACCTCTTAATTCAGGAAAATGTTTTTCAAAATCGCGATCATCTTTTCCTTTTTATCCTATAAAAATGTATCGACGACTGAAAAGAAAAAAATATAGAAACAACCGAGATATTTGACGGTTTATTTAGAACGTTATGCTTACTAAAGCACTCCTTATATTTAGCAAGAATTGAAACAGTTCAAAGGATAATATGCGGAAAACATATTAATGAGACAAGTAAGCTGATCATGTCAAATTAAATTCCCGATTCAAAATTTATTATTTATCTTTTCTTCATCCTTCAACCTTTCTCTTGAATAGAAAATCAAGAAGCAGTGCAAAACTAGACGTGTGCCGCATCGTCTCCTACTTCTTACCTTTGCACACCTATCGTGCCCCTGAATCCCCTCCCTCCTTAATCTCCCAGCCACCCGTTCCCCTCATTACTTCCTAGGCTTACTCCTTCCCAGATTTAATTTAATTTGTGTGGTTACTCCCTAACTACACCATGCCGGCCGATGATCAAATCGGCAAGGTAAATTCCTCCTTCGTTCTCTCCATCCCCCTCCTCTTCTTATCCTTTTCTTTGACACCTTTTGCACCTCATGCAGAACTCTTTCCTGCATATACTCTTATTTGCCCTCACCCTTCCCTTATATCCCTTCACCTCTTATCCATGCACTGATCAATGTCATTTTACGCTGTGAAACAAGTGATATATAGTCATTCTTATCTAAAGATAAATAGTCCGCGTCAACGATTCCTCAGTAAGCGGCCGGACCCCGCGTGTTCCCATTCCTTTTTGGCTCCATCTTCGGTTTCATTTCCTCGAATCCAATATTTTCCCTGTTTCAACGTTGGTGGCCATTGATAAAATATGAAATGAAAAACAAATTAATCTCTTTCTCATTTACCCGTGATCCTTTTCAGTACGATTATGATAATTAATATAAATGTAATTCTTGTCAAATTATCACGATATTCACATAAAAAATATTTATCATTTACAAATAAGAGTCATTTTGGGCAGCCCATGATTGTTTATATACACCCCTTCGTGGATTATTGAGCATTTGTTTT
The DNA here is from genome assembly GCA_002093875.1 of Calopteryx splendens. NCBI lineage: Eukaryota > Metazoa > Arthropoda > Insecta > Odonata > Calopterygidae > Calopteryx > Calopteryx splendens. The sequence continues at coordinate 36,326 of LYUA01005546.1, read as the reverse complement.
CGGAATGAACTCTAAGGTACTTCCAATTCACATGCTCCGTATGTATTTCATAATATTTCTTATCGGTTTGTCGTTGAAAACTTTCAGCAGTCATTTTCATTACATTCGCCACTTACCTGGCATTCACCCTTTTATCAAAGCTTTTTTTAATCGCACTATCTCTCATTATTTTCCCCATCAAATTTGTTTCCACACTAAGAATTTCATCAAATTCTTCTACTGCACAATGAAGTGTAATCCTTCGCCATTTATTTTCCTGACAATCTAATGTAATAACATGGCGAACAGTCTTGAAAATAGCCTATAGGTCTAGAAAAGTTTAGTTCATAATAGGTACTCTCATATTAAACTTTATTAACAATAAATTTAAATTATAAGTAGACAATAAATTTTCAAATTAAATTGGGGAATTAGGATTTCAAAGACAATAAAACGCTAGCTGCATTTTCAGGGATTTATTCTGGGTTTTACAGCTGATTGACCATCCATTTATTAGTTATATGTATTGATATAGACACAAATAAGGACAACAGAGAAAAAGCAATGCTTTTGAAATTTTCATGACAAGGATATTCTTGCACGGAAATTCTTTAGAACAGGGGTTATTAACCTTTGGAATGCAATTTGCTATAGAGACGCAAAACTGGCCAGGGGGGGCCCTCCCCTTCCACGCGTCCCTGTTGTAAACTTTTTGAAGCATCAATGGGTTTAGGCTTGGGATAATAAATTATTTTCAGTGAGTGATGTAGTTTTTGAGTTCCAATTTGTACACTACTGTTGATTTGTTGTAAATATGTTAAGAACCCCTGCTTCAGAACTTTCACACATAGTTACGACAAATAATTATATTTTGGATTTCATACTAGCACGGCAAATTGACATTTAATCATTTTAATATTACTTCCAGTGCATTAATATAGAACATAGTTTTCCACCCTAGAAACATCCCTTGGTATATTCCAATTTTTCTTATATCCTTTCCAGAAAACGTTTTTAAAATATACAGCTATTATGTTACGACATTGATTCAACGTACAAATAACGTCATCAGATATATGTCACATTTAACATTCAGAAGCTTAGACCATCTATTGAGGTAGAAACACTTGAACCAGTGTTTCTACCTCAATATGACCTGCTTCCACAATGTGACACCTGAGACCATCCAATTTAGACCACATAGACATATTTTTTTCATAAAATTCCTTAGATATCAAAATATTCATATCTCTCTCGGCCAGTAGAGGGCAAGATTCCATGCTCAAAATTGTCATTGATTTCGATGCAATTTTAATGCTTCAGTATACTACTTTAAATTTTCTACATCGTTTCTGGAGAATGAGTCAACAGGTACACGTAATGTGGCTCAATTAGTTTCTGTTGGATGCACTGCTAGTGCCATGCATTACTTTTTCACGACATATCTCCTTCAACACCCTGTGCAGCTTTAATCATTTCAATTATATTCTGTGACGTTGACATTAGATTACATTGACAGTTCCGTTTGTTATGTATTATCATTTTATGCAAAAGTGCATAAGCAGTAAAATTCCATCAGAGGTCTTTAGAAAACTGTGGGAATCAGCAAAATGCCTTCGCATATGTGGATAATTGTAGCACTGAGGGGACTCAATCAGTGCTACACAATAAACACGTATGCCACCAATCTGCAACTTACAAATCCAGTTAAAAAAACGATCATTGCTCTCCTCTGCCCTGATACATAAGAAAATTGGAATGACCTCGTAAAATTTGGAACAATGACAAACCTGCATTCTAACATATAACATCTAACAATTAACACATAAATGCTATTAGCTATTACCTAACTAAATACCTACCTAAGTAGCTCGTTATTTCCTCACTACTTTATATTACACGATGAAACTATGGGCAAACCTACAAAAGTGTGAAGGGGCGTTTTAAGGATTCCTGCGATGTTCTGAAATGAAGTTACAAGGTTTAAATAAAGATTACATTTTCTTTCATACGGTACTTAATTTAAAACCTAATGAGTGCACGGAAGGGTAGATATATTTGTATATGTTCTATTATTACCCTGTAGCGTGAATAAATGTATGATAATTATTAGAATGAGTCACAGGTTGAATAAAAAGATGTGGAAATTATATTATTATTTTACATTAGGGACGTTTCTTCCTTTAGAATAATATTGAACATGTATCAAAATGGAGATCATTATCATCTATGCAGATTTTTTATATGTATTTCACAGATTTTAGAATTTAAAAAAAATTATTGATAGTCTTTTCGTGAATAATGAATATCAGAATGGTTGACGCACCTTATGGATTACTTAATTAAATTTAGTGAATAAGTACGCAATCATTTGGTTTTACGGTATATGATCCATTAGAATTTTTATTGCCTCTTCAAAAAACATGCTATTTCGAATGAATGAATAAATGTCCAAATGTGACTTCGGGGTGAAATAAAATAGTTTATAAAAAATTATTTTTAACTTCAGTTAATTTCATCTTTTACGTAATAAGTATAATTTATACTGGTGGCTAACAGTGACGCTAAGATAGGGAATCTTGAATTGTAATAACTTCAAGCAGTAAACTAACGGTGTTTGGAATGTTAATATATCATTAAGCTTCTTCAAGACTTATTCATGGAATCTACGGTTTCAATATGAGAGTGACTTACAAATAGTCTAAAAATCAGGATGGATGGTTATTCGATTGATTGGAGCGGAGAGGATTATTTGAGTCAAAGGCTTCCTGAGGTCATTGGGAGGGAAAGAGCGATGTTCACATGTGTAGTCAATAGAATGTACGGAAGCCCACAATGTATAACTAAGATTATAGAACGAAGTACGCTAAATGGATAAACGTATTAGAGTACAATGCTTTTTAGGTGAGAAGCTGAATGGGCTATTACAAAAAAATAAACACCGATAGCATTAAAAGTGAATTTTAAAAATGATGCTAAAAATACTCGGTGAAAAGGCGAACCTAAGGTAGAGAGAGAATTGACTTAATCATTGAATCTGTTAAGGAGGCTTTTCTCTCAAAAAATTAAAATGCTTAATATTTAAGAGACTTAATTGAAACTTTATAATTAGTATTAAGACAAACTACAGACAGAAAATGAATAAACGGAATGTGCTAAAAATATTTCAGAAAGTCGAAGACTCCTGTCTCACGATGCTTCAATTATTTCACTCGGGTAAGCAATAAAATAACCGAAAATATTTTATGTTGCTTAAGATTTCTGGTGGTAGTTAGTTTTAGTTAAAGTGTTTAACTTAATAAGGACTACAATTCCGGAAATATTTTTTTCAAGTCATAAATAAGAAATTTTTTTACGGTACACTGTTGACTTGGCCCCTTGTGGTGATATTAGAAATGTTACACGCAAACGCTTCTCAGCGAGTACATTGATGTTTTTTCTGTTAATTCTAAATGTAAACATGGGCTTAGGCAATCGGAGGAGTTTGTAAAATAAAATTGACATAAAACAGGAATTGAAGCATGCGGAATCGGAAAGTGGGAATGTTTACCTGTAGTTACGCCCTTTAAGCCATCACGAGGGATTTGATCCTTTAGATATACTCTGAGGTTGAATTAAAATTACTTTGGGTTTTCTTATTGAATTAATGTGCGGTATATTTTCGTAGTACAGGTATATTTTTAGGTGGTATTGCATAGCTATACTTTGGGCTGAGAGCACAAAAAGATATAAGTGTAGTGTAATTACATAACCATTATCGCTATCCTATAATATGTAAATCTAAGCACTAAGAATTAAATCGTCAGAAGGTACCTTAGGGTGGCCAAGACACCAAATGTTTGCATGCCCCTAATTTTCAATGCAGCCAACAGGGAATAAATTAATATACCTACATTTTGCTAAAATAATTGACTCATCCTCGTAATTAAGATCCTAAAGAACTACATTTTCATTCATATGAATATTATTTTTAGCACCAAAAACTGGGCCAAATTTGAACCATAGTGGAAAAGTATGAGATATTTTATCAAATATGTTTTTGGATTCATGTAGGTTAATGAAGATCTATGTAAAATAGATTTGAGGCTCTCAATGACCGAGAGAACTACGAATATTTCAATTCCTAACGGGGTTATGCAGCAGACAAAGTCATGTTTGAAATAGTCCAAGTTTCGGTTACAGTTATATCAAGTGACATGAGCATGGGTCATCATATATGTCGTTTAAGATTGGGCTGCCAGTCTACCATGAATATTAAGTGGAGCTTTACGGTTTAAACCAAGCATCCTTTTGAAAGCCCTCTTGAAGTTAGCGTTGCAGAGGGGGTAAAGAATCGGATTCAGTGTCGAGTTAACGTAGCCCAGCCATATTGTAGCAGTGTGGACTTTGGGATCTACGCAGTCTTCGCAGAACGCTATGACCATGAATAGGACGAAATAAGGGAGCCAGCAGAGCATGAATGCCCCCATGATGACCCCCAGCTGCCTCGCCGCCTTCTTCTCTTTTTGCAGGACGATTGAGTCCGTGCCTCCCCTTTTTCGGGTCGTGGTTCCCCTCGTGTGACGGGTCATCGTCTGATTCCCGGCCTTCGAAATCCTTGGGGCCGCACCGCCGCTGGACCGTGTCGTCCAGTTGCGAGCCATCGGCGGAGGGGGCGGCGGGTCATCGTCCCTTGTGTCCACGTCCTCGGTGTTGGACATCACGTACTCCACGTTCACCGTGACGCCCTCAAAGTGTGACATGGCCTCGGGGCGTGGGACGTGAATCCCTAGGTTGCCCTCCTCGCGGTATGAGAGCAAGGTCAGGTTTCGGAACTGGTGGAGCTGGCGGATCTCGCCGTTGTGGGTGATGGGTTGGGCTCGCCATTCCAACGGGGTCAGCACGGGGTTGCGCTCGTTGAGGCGCTTGGCTCCGTGGGGAGCGCCGGAAGATGACCTGGGTGATGACCTACCCCGTGTACGGCCTCCGAAACCCTGATTCCTCTGCCCCACGGCCACGGTGGTGGTGGCTGCCTGGTGTCGCTCCTCCGCCAGGGAGTCCTCATTCTCCGTCCCGTACATTCGGCTGTGGTTGCACTGGCCGATCTCGAAGCGGCTCCTCTTTTTGATTTCGAAGAATATACGGCCATAAAGGTAGACCATCAGCAGGGAGGGGAAGTAAAAGTTGATGATAGCGGCCGTAACTTTGAAGAGGACATTCCCTGCGAATTCGGTTTCACAGACCGAAGGAGGATATGCTCGTCGCCCGTGGCCCAGGTGATGCCAGCCGATGATCGGCAAGATCCAGAGCGCTGAGACGGCCCAAACGAGGCCGATCATGATGAGTGCGCGCTTTTTTGTTCTCTTCCGTAGATACCGAAGCGGTGATGTGATTGACCAGTAGCGATCGACGCTCAGGATGAAGAGGTTGAAGATGGAGGCCGTACTCGCGGTGTAGTCAGCCGACAGCCAAAACTGACACACCACAAGTCCCAGAACCCATCTTCCTGTAGGACAGAAAGAAATGGTAAATGTTATTAATGCTTAGAAAAATGAGGAAAATGAAGGGCTATATTTTAATTAGGATAACAGAATAAGTTACCTTACATGGACCGTTAAATTTATACCACAGAAAGATAAAGATCGAGCCATATTGCGAAAAGTATAACAACTATATACAAAGACATGTTTACGCTGAATGATAATACACAAGTTATTCATTGAAAAGATCAAAAAATCAACTATATATATATATATA
>LYUA01005537.1:5552-24358 GCA_002093875.1 Calopteryx splendens | reverse complement strand
GCAAAAATAATCATTGTTTTGTTTTTTTTAATAAATCAATGAATAGATAGGTAGTTGTAATCATCAGATTACTGGTATTTGATTGTGTGTCTGTGTTTAAAATGTTCAGAGAAGCATAACATTTTATTTAAATGGTTCTTCTTTTTTTATATATTCTTCTTATATCCTCACAGCATGTCCCACCTTTGTCTTATTATAATGCAAGAAATTTAAAATTGATCATTTGTCTTTGTTTTTTTGTTGATTCTTAATTCATCTCTGATTCATCATAAATTTATAATTTAGATGATTTTTACTTGTTATTACACTCTATGGAAATGGATTTTGCAAAATATAAACATGCTATAGACATTTATTTTAACGCTATGCCCCACTTTAATGAGCAAAGCCACTAAAGCAACTTTGCAAGCAATTAATGCAAGTTTGCCACCATACCTCAATCTTCCTCTGCAATCTTATTCCCTAAACCCTGAAGAACATTCCTTATCTACATCTGTCACTTGTTACCACCATTGGCATATCCCAGAATCTTAATAGGTAGGTATTTGAAATGGATGAAGTTTGCACCTCACACTCACAAAATAGAACCTAAGATTCTCTTTCATGTTTTTGTTACAAACATGTAGCATTATTGTTGGATATTCAGCATTTATTACATCAGTCAAAGAACCAATTAAAGTGCCCACACCTGGGTGTTGGAATGATTATGCCTATTTTAATTTTTGATAAGTGTTATTGGAGATTTGGGTGAGGAAGAAAAATGTTCAATGAACTTTGCTTTAATTACATATTTTTGTGGTTTTGATGCTGGATGCATTGAGGGGGTTACTATTATGCAATTAGAATATAAATGGATTCAGAATCATATCTCATGCACTAGAATGTCAGCAAAATGGGATTGCTATAATCTTTCCAAAATTGAATTCTATGTTAATATATTTTTAAAAACGCAAAAGTTAGGTTTATTTCTTTCGTATGAATGACTGTTAGACAATGGCACCAAAATTTTAAATCATATTTAACCAGCATCCAATAGTTTCCTCTGCCACTGATACTTACTCAGATGAAATGGGCTTGAAGGCATAGAGCTGCATCTTTGATACTCGATCCGAGGCTTCACACACCAGAGTAGAGAAGTGTACATTAAGGATGGATTCCAGTTGATCTAATGGAATGGAATAAGATATTAATGGTTAAAATTAATCACTGCGATTGATATGTGTTTTTTTTGTCTTCCAATCCTTGTGTATGTGAGTAGACTTGTGAAATTCTTGGTGAAGCTGTAATATTGAAGTTTCAAGTATCATTACAGAAAAGCATCTGTGGCATAATTGATCAGACGACACCATTGATCAGATCTGTTTTCAGAATGAAAATAAAAAATATTCTACACAGTGCAGAAAAGGATAAATAAAATGCTTTTGGAGCAGTTCATAAAATAAATAAATTTCATTTGGAGACTGGACGATTAATCTTCAAGACATGTACAAGTTGATCTCCTTGGTCATACCTCCTTAATACTAGTTTTAATTGAAAGGTCTTTAATGTCTATGGCATCAAATCATCATGTGCCATAAGAGGGAAAAGACAGGCTACCGAAGGAAATTAAATTTTACTTGCTCTGTAAATGAGGCTACTCACCAGGAAGGATTTAGAAATGGCCCTGTCTATAAAAATATAAGTAAGACCAAATAATTTCAGATGGAACTTTTGCTAGCATAGGAATGTCATAGAAACATTCCCTCAACAATGAGGTATGAGCAGGTGATGTGACCTATAGGTGTGATGAATAGTTGACCGTATAGAGAAGGCATTTCAATGCAAAAGTCAAATTTTATAAAAATATGCATATGAAATAATATCATGGAGCATGTGATGAAGAAAGTGATTCATAGTATGTCTATGTAGGCAATGAATGGTGTGCATTATAAGTGATTCACCTCTCCTTTTTTCCATGATTGGTCAAAGAATGTGGTCAACTAACCTTTGGTGAAGTAGTGTTGAGAATCAACTGTTCTAGGGAAGAATCGATCTCCATGCTGGAGCCTTGAAAACTGTTCCCCTAAGAGACAGATGCTTGTACGACCTAAAATAGCATCTTTATATGGCTTTTCATTGAGAAGTCCCACTGACAGGTCTACATCTTCAGGAGAGGAGTAGGTGTTTTTCAGGGCCTGTACATTCTGCAAATGCAAATAAGATATATATTGTGAAAAGTGATGCATGCTGGTAATGTATTTCAATTTGAATTGTTCAAAAAAAATAATAAAACTACTTTTCTCAAATTGAATCAATGCTTGGTAAAAAAAATACCCCTTTTCAAGGACATTTGTTTTGTTAGAGAAATGAAGTTTACCCAAGGTCGGAATTTGGTTGCTTCTTGGTGTTAATGTTTGTTATTAACCCTTTTACTGCCAGCGATATATCGACCCTTAATGGTGGTGCGAAAACTGCCATTGGGCAATTTACCGGCCCACTATATTTACTTGGAGTTATGGTCCTAATTTTTAAAATAGTCAATACACTAAAAAAAGGGATAATAAGCAATAGATAATATATACAATAGAGAATTAACATAAAAATATCAAAAGTGACATAAATATAATCTTCATTAATTAAGATTAATTACTTAAATTAATGTGAAAACATTATTTTTTCGTAACTTCATGGCAAGGGCTTTGCAGTTTTCCCACAGTCTATCTGCAAGGGGCTAGCAGTGAATTGAGGGTTAACGAAGGTTCATTCTTTTGATCACAAAAACATGTGCTGAAATCTCCATTACCTCTCTAGTGAAGACAAATCATTGATGGTGTGTTTTCAATAGAATTTTAAAAATCAATCAGTATGTCTCTTTGACTCATGAATTCTCTAGAAGTTTATTCAGAATTTTAGGGGAAAAAATCATAGATTATGAACTTGATTTTTCCAATTCATTCAACTCAATTTGAGTTTCAATTTATTGGATTAAAGTTTGAAAGTCTACAAATAGTTGTTGCGAAGAATCATATGTTCCAAGTGCATTGAACCAACAAAAATACAATTTGGGAAATAAAAATGACTCAGGGTACAGCTGATTCATGTTTATGAATTAGGTATACATGATATTTTTGGCATCCATTCGAAAACTGTTATGTTGTTCACTGACAGCTCTTAAAACTGTGATGTTACTTAATTTAATAAACACTTAAAACCGTTTTCTCTGTAGATATTTCTTTTGATAAGAAATAGTCAGCCATCTTCTGTTGCACCATTTTACTTACTATTTCACTCTACTTTCTTCCATCACTGTTCAATTCTCTTGCTGTATAAACAAAGTCCTCCACTTGCTGAGGTTTGTTCTTTCCATTTTTCCTTTATAACATTACCTTATTTCAGCTCCAGATTATCACTTTATTCTACAGTTGTTCATATGTATTGTGGTTGAACTTTATCATCCCCACAGCCATGAAACCTCATAATGTCATCTTCAGATCTTTTTCCTTGTGGAAAAAAGTGCATTATCTGCAAACCCTGATTTGCTTATCCTTTCTCCCTGTTTCCAAACACCACCATATATATTTTCCTTAATCTCACTTGCCACATTTTATGTTTACAAATTATTGGCCATAGGTGATATTATGCATCCATATTACTTTCTTTGTTTTATGTTTTATTTTACTTTATCAACCACTGAAATTGGTGAAAATATTTTTATGGATACAAAATATTTTTCCCTCCCAAAACACTAAAAGCATTATCCAAAATGGCCTTAGCCATTGACGCACCCTAAAATCTAACTCTACCAACCTGCCTGCATTATCCAAAGCCATAAATGCCTTTGAGACCAAAATATGGAAAAGTCAGTTCCTCATTTATCATACTCTGTTATGAGGTTAGAGCAGTAATAGAACAGCTGATAAAAATCATGATGTTTATTAGAAAAAAATCAAGTGTTGATTTTTTAATATAAGATCTTTAAATTTAAGATTTCTTAAAATAAGATCATTTTGATGTAAATTAGATTTTTTGAATTGATGTAGAGTTAAAAATTCCTGATTATGACTATATATATTTTTAATTATCCCATTGATTATGATAGTTCATATTTTTGTCATCAATAATGGATATCTTTTCATGAAAGACAAAAAAATTTTACTTTCAATTTTTTATAAAATCAATTTTGAGAACCATGGCGGAGCTGAAGAGGAGAGATATCGGTCGTATTTTATCCGCAGTAATTTTTTTCCTTTGGGGATGGAGCATTTTATGGCTTCCTTCCAAGGATTAGGAAAAGGTCTTAGTTTGGTGGGTACTTGTCCAATGGCAGTTAAAATGTTACCCTCGGTAGTCGTTTTAGTACATCGTTAGGTATTTCGTCCGGCCCAGGAGCTTTCCTCTAGAGGAAATTGTCTTATAACTTCCATGATGTCCTCTATGGCAATTGTTTGCGATTTGTCAGTGTTCGAATCTGTTTGCTCATTTTATGGCAGTGGGTCTATTATTTGTCCTTGGTTAGGCGAGAGGGCGGATTCAAATTTTTCCTCCAGATGATTCGCCGTTTCTTCGTACTTTCCAGTGCAGGCGGTTAAGTTCCACCTTAAAATATCTTGTGCCAAGTCAAATACAATTTTCTAGATCTGTTCCTTGGACAGATTAGTGGCTCGACTTCCGGTGTTAGAGTCAGATGATTAGCAAGTCATGATGGGCGTTTTGGTACAGCCTCTTCCATGGCTACTCTGATTGTCTGGTTGAAGTGGCGTGCCTCTTTATGCACATCTTCAGTCGCATCAATTGTTATTTCATTATTCATTAAGTCATGGATAACTTGTGGTCTAAATTTATCCCAATTCGCCAGGCTATAAATGTGCCTTAATTTAAGGATGCTTTCACAAAAGGTTGAAATTTGTCACTTGGTAGGTAGGATCGAATTCTAGGGTGAATTGTTGTCGTTAATCCCTTGTGAGGGTCAGGTCAATGACTTCACCTCTACCCCCTGTTAGTGGCCTCGTACTTTCATATGCTGAGGCCATCCTGCTGCAGTGGCTTGTGTCCAAGTCAGTAGGGTTTTGCCGCTGCTGTTCCGGTATGAACAGAGCCACTCCGGACTTTTGGCATCAAAGTCCCTTCCGGCGATAGGTATTTCGTTACTTTGCGTAAAGACTAAGTCGCGATCATCAGCGATTTGTCTTTTTTGGTGTGGTTGATAGCAGGGAATAAAGGAGATAAGAAGGGATTTTAATACGCTCACTCCTATGGCCACCAGGCTGGTTGTGCCTGGTATAGGAACAAAATAAACTCCAAATTGCCCCTCATTATAATTGTCACTCCATCAGCAACCTCGTGTGGCTGATTTAGGATCGCGCCCCTGTCCTTTATAACAATTGTCCACCCTGGAAGGCTCCACTCTTCCAGGTTTCAGATGTGTCTCCGATATTAGGCATTTTTTTCTTTTTCAAAGAAAGCCAACTGTGCCGTGGCTTTTTCGGTCATCCCACCGTTTGCATTCCTGTGGGCTATCGAAATTTCTTTTTTTCTCACAAGTCCCAAGAAGGTGGACGACGGTTTTCTGTTTATGTCATTGATGTCATTTGTCGTTGTTGAGCCATACCTACCAGCGTCGGTTGCATATCGTCGTCTGCCGAAATCGGACTTAACGTTGAATGACTTAAGGGGTTAAAATAAATTAGCAGTCGCTTGTCGCGAGCGACGCAGAAGCTGGCGCCTGTGGGCGCTGTATCGTCTAATTCTCATTCAAATTACAAACCTTTTGACTCTAAACCTTTCACGAGCTGTGTCAGTCACAATGTTTTTCTCGTTCCATCTGATCATTAACAATATATTTTTCGTTTAGTTTTCGACATTTTTGTATCATATTGTGAATATATATCAGGAAAGTCCTAAACTTACTGTAGTAAGTTTAGGACACTCATGCATAATACAATGAGGTGATCACAAATGTAAGAAAAAAGAAGCCAAATGTCTCTTATTTTCTTCAGTTCCCCTCTTCCTAATAGTTTAAAAATAATCACACGTACTACGTACCTTCTCAGACATGGAGATATAGTTTTTCGTATCTCTACGTGCATGCCATCCACAAAACAGAAGTGAACAGTTCAAATTCAAAAGCTCAATCAAGCGAATGAAAAGTTATTACCATCGCTATCCGCAACGCGGTGAAACGCACCATTCCATTCATTTGTAAATCTATGGAAAACCAGTTCGTGTTTAAAGGATGTGAGTTTTTATGGAATGATTGAAGATCATTTGAGGCTCGCATAAAAATTAACAAATCTTTCCGTAAGAATATATTTACCAGTGTTCAGACCAAAGGTTCTGAATTCGTCACCATCGTGAATGCACTTACCTTTTTCTTAATGGTATCCTTAAAGCCCTTGAATGTCTTGGCTCTCTTCAGGCCACAGTACACCCTGGCGTCGTTGTATGTACTTATCCCCAGGTCTCGACCCATCTGGATATTATTTGCCACCATGTCCCTTCCTGATTCTATGCCGTATCTGTTTTTAATTTTTAGTTGAAGGATCTACAGAAAAAAATGTAAGACGTGGATGTAATACTCATCAGTGCAGAAGCTACTATTCCAACGATGGTATGAAGAAGATAGTATTCCAAAGATTAAGCATTACTTTCAGTTATACTTATTTCCCATATTTTGCGAATCTGGTCGTCACGATGGTGGGAAATTATGAACTTTATTAAATGAATAGTCACCGTGAAAAATTTTCGTATACGGAATACCCAAATCGGCAATCTTGGAGTAATAATGATTAAAGTATTGTCCCCGTGACTGCAAAGTTCTTTCTAAAGCCTCAAGTAACGTGAAAATTTATCAGGATCAGATACTAATTCCCTACTATTGTAAAATCTTCATAAACATAGTAATCTACTATTTTTTCATCATCCAAAGAAAATAATAAAATGGCGAACTACTAGTCCAAAATGATAAATGAAGCGAAATACGGAGTGAATTTTACTGCATATTCCTACGGTCAAATGCAGCACTATTTTAGGTACAGAAAAGTTTAACGCCATATTTAGAGACGAGACTCAATTCGTTCAACGTTACTATAGGTTCCCAGTGTAAAAACTTACTTGAGCCTTGTTCGGGTATTGCAATTTTACATGACGCTGGTGTTCCCAACATCTTATAGGCCTATCGCGGCCATATTTTTACTAATGGTAATTGGCTTTATTATTAAATCATAATGTACCGGTTGAGGTAGGTTATTGTAGGACGCACCCCTACAATAACCATTTCTTCATTTCAGCATACCTTCTGCCACCCTTCATTCCATCCAACATGCCTAATCGTTTCCTCCCCCTACCTCGCTTACCGAAAATTCTACCGTCTATCACATTCTTCAACAATCCATCGCCACTCAACATCCACTTTTCCCCTCACAATTGAATGCGTATGTGGCTATATGCCCCAATTCTTCGTCCTACCGAGAGCAGTGAGCGTACAGCCCTATTCTCTTTTTGCTCATATACGTTAATTTCCGCAGTTGGGCTTAGTACGAGGTAAGGGTAGATCACCTACCAAACCGACCTTCGGATTGATTACTATGATTCTACTTTAATTCCCGCGTGGTTCTTTAGTTTAGTCCTAATCCTGGCGAAACCTATGTACGCCATCAACTTCTCACGAGCTCTGAAATACTCTTTCTCGGTGCCAGATCTTCCAGGTAAGACGCGGACTGCACAGGGAAAGAATCTTCTGCCCGTACCCTGATGCGTGAATTTAACACATCCTAAGGGCTTCGTACGAGGTGAGCTCTACCCTCTCCTATTAAACCAACCTTCGGGTTGAATACTGTGGTTGTAAAATCTGTTATATAAATTAAAAATATAATGGACAGCTGCCACCGACCGAATATGGAGCATTGAGGATGGGGCGAGGGAAAATCAGGACGCGAAATTCTAGATATCGCTTCTTCAAGACTCGGAGAAGCAAGCAGTCTCTTCGGCGAAACGTTTTCATAAATTTAGCACCATGGTTTTTAACAGATTGAGCATAATTACATCCATAGTTAAACTTCTTCAATCAACGCGTAATCAATTTGAGTTACTCATGTGGCTCTGTTCAAATTCACAAAGAATAATTGGCAAATGAAGTTTTTTTACGAGGTAGCCATTGGCTGGGTGAAACCACTGGTTGGCTCATCCGGTGTGACCGTTTTTCGTAACGTGCTGTTGGCGTGTTTCTATTCAATACGCGACTTACGCTCAAGTGCACGTTATGCCCACCGATTTCAGAAACTGTCACCCTCGCTGGTTACATGGATAACCTCGGTAATTAGCTCAGTATTTCGTACCTGTTTGGCAAAGTGCCGATCGAAGGTCTCGGAACGTTGCGCTGTGAGTCCTCTTAACGCCGAGTCCAAGTTGCTGCCTTTCTCTAGGAGCGAGTTTTGATTCTCAGGACCAATCAAGTCCACATTCCTCACGACGGAGCGCCTCTCGTCCATAAAGCTTCCGTGTGATTGCAAGGGAAAATTGATTAGGTTTTGCCATTAAGTAATTATCTCCTTCGGGCTGGCGAGGGATACAATTAGAAGAGATAGGAGGTCTGTGGCATGCAACTGGAATCCTTAGATCAGGGTGCTAGACAAGAATGATTTCTTGAGGGAAACCGGAATATCCAAAAATTGGTTTATTGCAATAAAGGATAATGTCCTGCTATGTGGGGCTTACCTTGGCCGTTAGACTACTGCAAGTAAGGATAAAGGTCCAAGAGGATCCCATCGTGGGCCTTTTTAGGGCTTTTTTTATTTTTATCTTTAAGATCTTGCCTGTGCTCAATTTGTAGCCATCCTTCGCGAGACTGCACCAGCGTTACCACGTAATCTATGCATTGAGTATTTTTGAGTGAAAACTCTCGGTTGAGTGAAAATGACGGTTGATGACATCGGGCACACCTACCTCAGTTTTTCCGTGAGAAGAGTGGCGATCACGAGGTTGAATGCTGGGACGACGTCGTAAATGACATTCGCCGAGATGTCACTGTCGTAGATCAGGCTTAACCCTTTGAAATTCAGTCTCAACTTTTCCATCGCTGCCTTTCCTGGAAATAGATCAGAAATGAGGGGAAACACAGGTTCATGTGTTTCAAATTTGAATGCATTAATCGCTGCATCTGTCTTGCGCCGAAATTTATGCGCGGCAGAGGGTTAACTATGCCTCTGGGAAATTGGTTCGCGAACTGTGGGTTGGAGCATTTTTATTCATTGACCAACATTCTTTGAATAATTTAACTGTTGGTTGACATTTTCACTGAGTACTGGTCGTTGGCGTGGCCGATACGAGACCAAGCAGTCCAGGTTCCGTGGCTAGTAAAATTGATAATTATAAGCATTATTAACTCCAGGATATGTATTTTCATTAGTTTAAAGTAGTTTAGTCGTCAGCTTTACAGCTTGATCAAGGTGTTGAAAAGCGTGGGTGGAACGCAACTAATTTTCACGCAATGAAATGATTTGCTTATTGATAAGTAGAGATTTATTGGTTGAGCCGGGAATCGTAATGCCCAAGGGTTGAGTCCCGGCACCACCAATGATATTTCTATCAGAATGATTTGCATCTTGAGAATCTTGGCGTCTCGAAGCGGCTTCAATTATTCTCACGGGATCGAAATATAATTTCGGTGATTATTGGCAGTAAAATTAATGTTTATAATTTCGATTTAATAATCACACCATAATAAAATGCTATGAAGCTGTATATAGGCTTTTTTCATTGATAGGACGTTTCAGGAATTTTTCCCATTGAAACTGGCGTATTTACTATAACGCCAAATATACGATTTGGTATATACGTCGCACCTGGTGATAGCGAGATAAATCATTCAAATGGGGATGTTTTTTTGGGCACGGTGTCCTTCACATCATGTGTACATCTTACTAGTCCGTGATCGAAGTCCTACAACGACCCCCATAATGAATTGTATAATAAGAGTTACACTCGAAATCATATGTATATTTAAGGTAGGCCTGTAGTTTTTATGAGTCAGTAATATTAATATGTAGAAATTAGGCCATACCTACTCACCTAGCAAAGGGGGAAGGACCTCGTGGAGAATAATGCGTTTGTGGATGGCAATCACGATTTCTCTTGTTGCCTCAAAGAGCTCGTGGTCGTTCCATTTTTCGTTCAAGATGTGTAGACCGTCTGCTATTCTGTTGTGAAAGCGCATGTACAAGGTCTGGAGTGCACCTTGGCTGATCATCTTGTTCACCATTGGATTTGCTGTGGAGGGGAAGAATGGCTTATATGTTATGCTCAAAATACTCCACGTATGGTATGCAAGAAATGACCGTAAAAAGAGTGGGTTCCCGCTCAGTGGAGGAGACAGAAATCTTGATTGTGAACTCATTAATTGCGGTTGCATAATGCAGTGAGTATTACGATGGGCGCGTTCAAAACTTAAGTACCATTTTTGTATTTAAAAAAACCTTCACGCGATGTATTTTTGTTTGAATTTATTTTTACATGAAATAATATGCTTCAAACTATTTTTCGTCATAATTTGCGCATTTGTCGTATAAGGAGACCATTTTTTTTATTCACTCTTCATAGAAACGCACCGCCAATGATGATGACAAACACTCGCCCTTGAATGATGACGGGTCCTCTTGATATTTCAGGAAAATCATAGTATAGTAAGGACATCATGAAACGCCATTTCTCACGAATGTTCTCTCCAACTTTCCTAATCGAATTTTCATTGACAGCGAATGGCGTCCTCTCCTTGGTTCATTATGCTCACAGTCGTTCGACCTTCGTTGAACTGTCTTGCCCACTTCCTAACCATTTCATCACTCATTGTACTGTCACCATATATCTCAAAGATGCCATTGAATTTCAGTGGGTTGGAGCTTTCTTTCATTCCAATGTCGGGAAACAGACCGTATTTCACAGTCGGCGGAGTTTTCTGTGATTGAAATATTTAAAACACTCGGAACTCTTTAAAGGAACTTGGCCTTCAGATATGAGTGCATCAAAAGCGGTGGAAAATGTGTCAAAAGTTAAAAGTATTCTCTTTCATACAGAAATTAATTGAAACAAGAGTTTGTGAATTATTTGTAAAAAAAACGGCAATTGAGTTTTGAACACACCTCGCATATTGATGGTTACGGAAGTAAAAAGGCCTTATGACCTTTTCTCGAGCTATGAGATATCAAAAATCAGTTGTTTTCCGGGACAATTTTTAACTTATACATTTGAAAAATACCTGATCTGTACATTAGTTACTATGAGACCCTGTGGTTCCATCAGTCAGGAGTGACAAGCATGAATAATCAGCCGACATTATTAGGAAATCCCTTTCCAGCGTAAAGCATATTTTCCCAGTTAGTTAAATATAGTAAAATTGATATTTTCTGACATTCAACTCATTCATAACCCGTCAAAGCTGGTATAATTTCGTCGTTGACACCCGATAATCATTGCATTTTTTACTATGTATTTCATGTTGGAAATTGTATGGTAACGGCAGAGCTTGGTACTGGGATGAAAATCCGAACAGTCAAGATTAATAATACCTGAAATAATTTTGATCCTAAGAGCAGGAATTCTGAAATGAAATTCAAGTTTTTCATTGCTAATTAATATTTTCAGGGGTAAGTGCTCATGTGTAACCCTTTCGTAAAATTTAGTTTTAATTTTTTTTTGGAAGAGCCATTTTTTGTGATTGTTCATTCCTCTTACCTTCACTTCACTGAATATCGGGAGAATGTAAAAAAAATATGTACCCGTGGAAACGGGGGAAAATGACCCCGCGACAACGGAAGTTTTGGTCAAATTGAGAGGATAACATGATTGAATGCCCAATGACAATATTAATGGTAGCCCGTCTAAGGAAAAATAATTGAATTACTCATGTATACTCATTCTTGAGAATTATATAAAGTATTAATATAAAGTAAAAATATATTTACTGTAACTGTCGATGTTAGAGCCGCAATAATCATCTGAGTGTACACTGTTTACGTCCGGACATTTACCACTCACAAAACGGCTCGGGTGACCTCAATTTACGTCGGAATTTCTTCGTCCCTTCATAAAGATGGATTTAAATATAAGAGCCCCTAGGGTATTTACGCTCGAGCCTAAGGGTAGGTACACTTTCGTTCAGATTGTCAACCCTGGCTTTTAAACGCCAGACTTTTTCATGACGTCCGTCATCCCGACCTGCCAGGTAGCAGTGGTCATCGTCTCCGCTGCACGCCCCCTTCGCGTTCCTAACGGTCGGCAGGAAGGACCGGCGCCGGGATGAATGGCCTCCAGATGACACCATCCTAGCCATCAAGTGTCCCTTCCGGAATTTCCTTAGGTCATCGTTTTGGTCTTTACTCGAGCCATATAGGACACTGAGGTCGAGGTAGGACGAGACCTCGTTGATCTTCGGAAAACCGTGAAAATGGAAGAACGAAAAGAAAATAACGTGAAAATGGTAGCTTTTTAACGGAGTATCATTGCCATATTCATTTCAGTCTCGTATTCAAGAACAGAATTCGATTTATAAAAAAAAATATTATTTTTTTATATCTTCTGAGTCATGCAACTACTTTTTTTTTCAAGAGCCACGAAGTGGTGACCCTCATTTAAAAAAAATCATTTCAATATTTCATTGTTTCCGGTAGAACTATGCTATGTTGAAAGCTTAAGGGGAAAGCATTTACTAAATTCAATGTTTTATGTCAACTTTGGATTTTCTGGGTCGATTTGAAAGGATTGGCAACCGGCAAAAATCCTGGGATATAAATTTCCCGAGTCTCCCTGACACTTAAAAGATAAAATTGCGCTGTCCGAGCGACTATCGATTTGTACCAACGTGCTTCAGACTTCCCTCAATAAATTATTAGAGTATAAACGCAAAAACGAAATAGTTTCAATTACTGCCCAAACATGGTTATTTAAGCCAAACCGGCTCCTCTGCCACATTTCCCTACCGGGAATAAAAGAAATGGAAATAATGAAATGCACCCTTCGTTAATGATATCGCTCTGGCAAGGTCTAATGGAATTTTCCCAGGACTCACGTCCCTAGCCAACAGTTCTGCGGGAGTCTTAAGATTTTGGGAGAACTGCTGATCGGGGAATATAAAAGGGCATCCGACCGATGCGTTTTACAGTGATCTCCCCAAAACTCAACTTCCTCTCCCTTCCTCCTCGTCTTGACCTCCAACCTCCTCCCAATCCTCTTGCTCCCCAAGAATGATGGAATTGGTCGCGCACAGTCCGAAAGAGGAGGAAGGACAGAGAGTTAAAGAGAACTTATCGGGTAGCAAAGGTGGCGGGGCGCAATCGCTGAATGAATACTGTTAGGACGGCGCAAGTGGCATTACCATAGAGTATAGACCCTACGATGGTCTTTACTCTATGGCATTACTATGTGCGCCGCTCGATTTCCTCAACCCAGGTAAATTCTTCTCAGGAATTCCACCACCCCAGGTTCTTCATTTATGCCCTAAGTTTCGAAGGCCTATTCGTTATTCGTCTTCAGGGCGTCTGGGCCGTCGTATTATAACCTAATAATGTTGTCAACAGTAAGCAACGGAAATCAATCTAGTCGGAATCGTGCAACATCTATGTCCAATCTTATGGTATACTGGTTTGCTAACGATTTAACTCTCTAAAATGTTACAAAGAGATTAAAAGTCTTGCAATATGGGTTAAAAACACAAACACAGCAAAAGACTTAAACGTGTAAGTGCCATATAGGACTCAAGGGAATCTGCTTCATTTCCATATATTTGTACGCATGGTTTGTATGGTAAAGTTGTGCAGTGGTTTGTTTGTATGCTGCATACGACATGAGGGAAAGTTATGAATTAAATGTGGTTGGAACAGTTGCTTTTAATTCTGTTTATATTTTATGCGGAACTAAATTTATGACAAACTCCTTTGTTCAACACCGCATTATCAAACTATTGTCTTTCGAAGCCCCTGTGATTTCATACGCTAAATAAGAAATGGAATTTCTGTATTTTTCTCTTAATCTTCCTCCCCGTGGTTGTATGCAAAGTTCTCTTTTGTCAGTTTTGCGACATTGTTATATTTACTTGTACAGCAGTCTTTCTTTAGGTAATCTTTTATGCATCGTAGGGCACGATCCTCGAGCATGCCTACAATTTCTATTGCAACTAAATTTTTAAATATTTATGTGCTAAAAAAGGGGTAGGTATTCACTTCTTGAAGAGAAACACTCGTTTTTCATTTCCCCAGAAAGATGTTAATTTTTCATCATGGATTGCCCCAACAGAGAGACGCCCTTGTCCGTGGTTCTTTTCACATTATAGATGTCACGCTATGGATGATCTCTGGGGAAGGGCGACGCAAAAGTTAAGTTTTGGGCGAAAGAAAAAGGTTTTCCCCGGCATTGGTAATGTGACATTTCTTCTAGATAATACTAGGAGAACGTCAATTACTTACTGGTGGGGAAAAAAGTGAACTTACGTGATGTATAGTTTTCCCTCTCGATTTTCGACAGCCGAATGTGGTCTCCAGCCTCCGATAGCTTTGGCACGTCTGCCCGAATCTTGAGAAGAAGTGGTCATCCTCGGGGATCTCGATGGGCTTGCAAACGCCTTGATGGTTGTTTTTGGACTTCATGGTTCCGTCAATGTTGCAGCAACTTTTAGGATGCCCATCAGCTGCTCACTCGAGAGGTAAATTTCGTGCTTAATCAGTCATTTATTTTTTAACTTTTTGTCATTGCGCAAGAATGTACGCGAAATAAACCCCATGCTCTTCCCATAGCAAAGCTTTACCCAAGGCTTAATCCCACGGTCATTGATTCCGCGTTAAACCGAGTAATAGTTTCAGAACGTGATATCGAGGAATGACGTAGAGTTATTGCAGACGTAAATTTTTGGAGCGCTCGCAGAATCAATATTTCAAGTGTAGTAAACTCCCTTTTATTCGAACAAGACCCCATGTTGGGTATGCAGTCGACCGACTGTACCGAGAACACATTCGAAGCATTCTTCCAGTGATTTAATTCCTCTGTAAAATATATGAATAATATTTACTTTCTTTTTGAAAATATTATTTGCCGTAAGAGAGAGAAACCGGTAGCAACATATTCCTTAAATTTAATACACTGTATTTAATTTCGCTCACAGAATGTTAGTTATTTCTGTAGCCAAACAATCGCTACCATAACACGAACCTCTCTTTATTGTTAATTACGACCGACCTCTGCAAAAAGAACCCTACAATTCACGTTCCCTTCTCTCTCACTTAGTCTGCCCCCACATTCCCCCCCCCCCACACCATATCCATTTCGACCCTTAAATACCCTCCTGATTAGAATGACGACATATTTCTTCTGTTAACGAAGAAATAATAAATCACTTCCATTAAATTCTTCATATGTGTTCTTTCGCCTATTCCATTGGAGACCGAGTAATTAGAAGTCTATTGTACGTACACTCCTATAGACATTGTCACCGCAACCGTGTTGTCATTGAAAAAATCCGCAGGTGCAAATGGTTCGTGGCAGAAAAATAACGTGTAGCTCAAGTGCCGGTATAATATATAGATGGCTTACAGAAATGCGAAAAATTCTGGTATGTATCCTCGAATTTTAAATCTGCAGTTAGATTTGTACTCATTGACATGACTTGTGGTAGACTGGCAGTTGAAATACTCACGAAGTGGTATCTGGTGGAAGAAGTCCTGCTAATAGATTGGGCGGAATATTCAAATTCTCAACAACTTTGAGTGGCACCTCGTAAAGGAAATAGGAAAAGAGTGGCCATGTTCTACCCATTTCTGCATAAATTAATGGTTTGTTATTTTCCAAAGGAAGAAGTTCCGTTACTATAATCATGGATATATTTTTTGTGATAATTCGCAGGGTTCATCGTATTACAACAATTCCATATTTCTTAACAACTGTGAGCATTCAGTAAAAAGTAATTTCAAGAAAAGGTATGCTTAGTTCTACACTCACCTTGTTTCCTTTCCTTCAACTTATACATATCTTGTGATATGAACATCAAGTAGGTAGGCAGGAGGGACGTACTACTCTTGGCGCAGCGCTCCTTGGTCCCGAAGACGGACGTTGAAATTTCCCTTGGGCTCGGCAAGTCCTCATCGTTCACTGCTGATTTTCTAAGTGTTCTTCTGCCTGGGGTGTTATGTGAAAAGAATATCGGAAACCAATATTACAATCGACTAGATATGGAACAATGACAAATGACCACAAAAATTCCTCATGTACGAATGAAATGTATTCATATACATGCATTTGTGTGTGTGCGTGTGTATGAATCTATATATCTGACAAAGGGATTACAATCAGTTCTATAAACTTTCCGTAAGTATCTTTTTAAAATATTAATAAACTATTAAACGGTTATTTCTGTTTTTCGGCCTCCCTGTTTACAAAAGCTTGGGTGGGGGTGGAGATTTGGGTGTGTATGGTTGTTAAAATCTCGGAGTCTGATATCTTCCACCTCTAAGGACCCTCACACTCTCTGCGGTTTCAAAACGCGCCTCCCACCATAGTAATGCTTGCTTCAATGTTTCTATGCTGACCTTCCACTTGCCCTCAGATTCCCCGATAAAACTATAAACTCAGGAGCAAGCATTCATATGGGGCACATTTACTTTGGGATCTTAACTAATTCATTAATCTCTCTCTCCTTTTCCCCCGTTCTACTCGCTTTCCTATTCAAAGCTTTCCTTTCCTCATCTGAAGGTTCTTTCGCCACCGAAATATTCGATATGTAATTTTCGTGTATCTGCATTGCGTGTATAATCCATGCATAGGTGACTGACTTTGACCATGACTTTGATCAGTATGGGGGGTTGAAATTTTACACTTACTGTCCATTAAAATATTTATTTTGTAATGCTGGTGTTATATTATTTTCAAAAGCTGCAACAAGAGGTCAAACTCTTATTCAAAAACAATTCAAGACAAATAAGGCACAGATCAAGAATCAGAGTTCTTAGATAAATTATCGTATTTTTATTGTTATAACTGGTGTAAGAACCTTTAAAACAAAATTGAATTCCTTTCTGAATGTAGAACATAATTATTAATCAGTGACACAAAATTAACATCAATATCTTTATTTAAGTATCAAAAACAAAACGTAATGTCTCTTTTTAATTAACTTACTTCTCTTTAAGTTAATTTTAACACCTATTTTTAATTAATATTCCCAAGGCGAGATAGCGTAAACGCCGGGAAATGGCTTTTAGTAGATAACAGGAATTTCTAGCATTACCCTGGGAATTATCATTGTAAGCACGGCCTTTTTCATGGCCATGAGAAATTTGTCACTTCCTGACATGATTCGAAAATCCATTTCCACGGTAAGTGTTGAATATACTCCCAAGAGGATCACCGCACCTCTTTCAATAACCCATTCTCTTCGTAACTTGTTAAACAAAGGAAGCCTTTGCTCTTGGGGTGGACTTCAAGTGTCGCCATGGAAATTCATATCTAGTTCCTTTACTCACCTCCCTTTCCTTACGCGTCCCACATATCTTTCGCATATCATATATTTCATTACGAATCATACTCTTGAAATCGCGATACATCGCATCCTAACGAATGTGATGTATCACCTACCCTTCAGCCATCCTTCACCTCCTTGACAGCCCAACTTCCCCGTCCCTCATAGCCAAATTTTCGTGGGATGGGTGTGTAAAAGATGCAAATTATTGTAGCTAGCGCGCATTCCCCCTTTTGCCATACCCTCCCCCACGAAGAGTGAGAATTTGGCCGCCGTAATACTCACCGTCGCAATATCTGCCGTCCACCACTCTGGACAAGGGAGAGCCGGCCACGCCGCTACCTTGGTGCTTCAAGTTGTTGCAGGTGCCGTCGTAGCTTCGGAAGGGGGAAGATGGACAGCGGCATTTTGTCGACTTGGATCCTTGGCACGCCTCCTTATGTTTCCTCGTCCCCGCGATCAGCTGTCCTGAAGGGAGCCATTTTCCCGTTCCCATCAGAGACCACGCCTCAATAAGTCACCCATTGTCGAATCACTCCGATGGATTTCAATCGGAAGCACGGGAATCGATCGGAGATTCAAGGCAGGACTTTTGCGAGTTAATGCCCTGTTTTCCTGTAAATCCTTCCCTGCAGCATCAAATTCAACCCTGAGAATGTAGTATTCCCTTTTATTATCATGAACTGGACCCCCCCCCTTCTTCCAGATTTTTGGGGTGCAATTTCTTTCCATTTCAAATACTATCGGAACACTTTCCATCGGTTCGTTTGGTCACATTTTCAATAAGGCTGTCACCATTGCTATTTCGAATGGCATTCACCTGTACGTTCATCAAAGTGATGCTTCATTGTCTTGTAGGATGTTTCAATTTTTTTTGGAAAAGGTGATCCTGCACTTATTCACACAGATTCTTCATCAAACCATCTCAATCGTTTCTCGCCTTTGAACTGATTTCAACCTTTAGCCATGGATAAAATGGACCAATAATTCTTAATCGGAATGTGCAAAAAGTGTATCCAGGCGTGATTTCCTCGGGTGTCCCAATATTTTAAACACCGTGGTCACCGTCCTCCGGCTTGCGAATGGTGAGTCCACCTCTAGATATGGAGGTTAGGTGCGAAATAAACGAATATACACGGCAAATAGGCAGTCGTCATCAAAAGATGTCCGTACTTGGATAGCATAGGAGTTCATTCTTGGGTGAAATGGCTTACAAATTCTACAAATATATATCGTGACTTTGCGATTGGCGGCCGCCATAGGGGCACATAGGGCGCCCGGAGATGGGGTCAGTAGCCCATCTTTATGTGAGTGAAGGCGGGGACTACAGTGGTCG
>LYUA01005536.1:43908-62314 GCA_002093875.1 Calopteryx splendens | reverse complement strand
CCCCCACACTCCCGAACCTCCCTTCCCCCTGCCAAAGTCCCCAGGAGAGCGATGGGTCGAGGGTACCTGGGGAGGAGGCGCACGAGTTGCCCCAGAATACACCGACGCAGATCGTCGGAGTCACCCCTATTAAGTAGGCAACCCCTCCGCCCGCAACAATCACGCAGCGCCCACACACACACATACCCCTCTCTCTCTCTCTCTCACGCCTCCTCGCGACCGACTCCTCGGAAGCAATTTTGGAACCAAATCAGTCGCAATGCATCCAGGGGGAGGAGAGCCCCCCGCATCGAACCGACGACGCGTCGGTGGCAATGCCTTTCTTCGCCCCGCCACGAGGTGGCGCCGTTCCTCACCACACCCGAACAAGGTCCGTATAGGACGGACCTTGCACCCGAACACGTTCAAACGCGCAAGCCCCAGGTGCTTCGAGTCATGGATCATTTGGGTTACTGCAAACATTCACGGATATCATTCATAGCGGTTATTGGTTAATATCATTACTCTCGTCAGAGCCAGTTTCGCTTAAAAATTAGTCCACTAGCCATTGAAATGGATTGCACCACGAAAAGTTGGAAAGCATACAGCCAAACAATACTATGGATTGAAAACCCACTCAGAGCACTTATTAGGAATGAATGAAATTCTTCAAACTAGTTACGTAGAATAATATAGTGTTCAGATTCAGTTTTCTTACAGGACTTAAATTACTCGGATGACTGATATTCTTTGCAGATTAAAGAAATTCGATTCTTCCCTTTCTCATGATGTTCGTTACTATGCAGTCCCTGAGGACATATTTTGAAACTTTCTCACCTCTCTTTCCGAGAAGAAAGAATTCTATCGTTAAAATTGTTTCACGATATCCTCCAGAATACCCACACTATTGGTCCTTCCAATTTTCCTCTCCAAATGTAAATTACATAATTTATTAATTTTTTATGGGTGTGAAGCGTTCAATATAGGAGCAGAAGCAAAAATAAGACTGAAGGCGATGGAAATGTGGTGATATACAAGAATGAAAAAATAAAGATAGGCAGAGTAAAAAACGAAAAGTGCTTCGAAGGGTGGGTGAAGAGAGAAGAGCAATTGAGGACGCTTAGATAATAATAAGGGGAAATCTAATCGGACACACATCCTGAGACGAGATATATTACTCAAGACTAGTAGACTCAAATATTGAGGGAAAAACCACGGGAAAATGTAATGGGTGAATTAAGCGAAGCGGGTGATGGAAGTTGTCAGCGCATGGAATTGTGGAATAGGATAATCAAAAGATTGGCCGGTTACGAGATATAAATCATCGGCCGTTGCAGCCCCCCCCCCCCGCAACGGCCACCTCCCTCACCCTATCCTCTCCCCCCTTCAAAAGTGTATATATACTGATGTAAAAATGTTTCCTGTACCCTGAAGATGATACAAAGTGTCGAAACCATGGTCGTGTAATAAATCTGATTGAGTGGAATTACAAAGTTTATCTCTTTTTCTTCCAAACTGGATTCAGTTAAGTAACCTTCTCTATATCAATACCATAAATTACGCCCGCATAACTTATCTTAGTGGTGAGCTTATCACTTTTAAAGCCTCATGCCATAATTTTTTCTGAAGATTAAAATATGTATCACACTAAATTTTCCGGATTATCTCTTTAAAAACTTCGTACAGAATAACGTATATACCCCAAAGCGTGGTTTTTGCCGGCCGAGCACAATAATCTCCGCTTCAGTCCGGACTGAGATCGCCTCCCGTGGCGGAGGCGGAACTCTCCACTGAATAAAGCGAACGCGGGGGGAAATCCGCACGCATGCCAGCCTCCGATAACGCGGAAG
Organism: Calopteryx splendens; assembly: GCA_002093875.1. NCBI lineage: Eukaryota > Metazoa > Arthropoda > Insecta > Odonata > Calopterygidae > Calopteryx > Calopteryx splendens. Next base: position 60,485 of record LYUA01005536.1, on the reverse strand, counting down.
CCTTCCAAAGAGGAAGCTGATTAATATTTGAAATTTATTAAACGAGAAAATGCTTTCTTTGGGAAGCAGGTTTTAGGTTTCTCATGAGTCACGTCATTTATTAAAAATTTCCATATCAAACAATTTTCACAAACATATGATGAAATAATAAAAAATATATATCACTATTTAAGTTTTCGGCTTTATTTTCACTGCGAATAATGGAGAATATTTTATCAATTATGTTGAGTCATGTTGAAATAGAGAATGGAATGCTGATGCCTCTCCTAGTCGTAGGGAGTTGGTGACTCCGCTACAAGTCATTCCGCTCCCCCTTTCCTTTTTCTTGTTCCTCCCCTTTGCCCCAGCTTTGCCCCCCTTTGTCCCTTTCCCCCCTCAGTCCAATCACCCATGTGTGTGGTAATAAAAAGTGTGGGCCTAGTGACAACGAACTAATTTAAATTATTATGACGAGTACTCGGTTCGATTTTTAGGCCAAAGTGACAGAATTAATGAAGAATTAGTTCTTAAGATACTACGTTCCGTAGCTCAGTAAAACCTAATTTTTTTAATGATGCTAACATATCCTACGCCACTCGTATTTATTCCTATTTCTCGTATATGGTGGAAGAAGGAGCATGGTTGTGCTCATTTTCTAGAGAGCTGCGGCAATTACCAGATGGCCTGGGTACGATTTCGGTTCCCACCTTTGGGCTCCCACAGCTTCCATCACGAGGTGTGATTTTTTTGATAACCAGATATTCCTGGTAAACACCATGAGGCATAGGGTAGGAAACTGGCCTCTCTCCGAACCCTGTTATGGGAGAATTTCTTTCAACGTTGAGCCCATTGATCGTCCAAGGCGAACGTAAGAATAATCCGTATTATACCAAATTTCTTTTTAAATTTTCTGAAAAATTTCGTCATGGTCAGGTTTCATCAGATTATACTTAAAATTCAACGGAAACAAAGAGAGATGGATATCGTTCAAGTGATATTTAAAAAGCTTCAATCGCTATTAAAATAAAGGAATATTATGATAAGGTTTGGCATGCATCAGTGCAACCTGCTCATCAATGGGAGTTCGACTGAATGACCACAAAAGAGATACGGAGAAGAAACAGTTCAGCCTATCCGAAGTCTTCGAACAATAGTGGACAACAAGCCAGGGCATGACATCAAATTTTAAGGGACCAGATTCATAGCAGAGGTAAAACGATACAATGCAATCGAGATAGGAAATAGGCCTCGGTATATGAAAATTTATTCTATAGGCTTAAGTACATGACGGCATCATCAGCGAAAAATCTGACTAGTTACTTTTGAATTAAAAACATTGATGTAAACTAGGAAAAAAATCAATCACGAATTATCTTTTTCGTGATGCCAGTTTACACCATGCGTTATTTAAAAAAAGCTTATCCATAAAGCCATTATCCTTTCATCGAGCCTTAAAAATATATCCCATTGCAAACCAATGGAATGGTGTAAACTTCCCCTTTTAAGCAATTTAACACAAAAAATACAAAGCATTTATTCCATGGTATTTTAGTCTTTTATAATACAGCCCATTGATAATAGGGACTTTACTTTTTAATCCTTAATTAAAGCGGAAGTCACACAAATAAATGGAGCGTATTTACCTATTCAACTGTGAATATTATAACAGGGTACCTTTAATATCGGGCGTACGGGAAAAATCTCGATTAGACGCTAAATAACAAGTAATCTGCGTCTAAAAAGGATTTAAAATAAACATTTGCCAACCGTTTAATTGAAACTGGTCACAGAAGAAATGTTCACACCCAAAAAATTATATTTCATTGACAAAGGTTGCAACATGGGTTTGTAATAAATTACCAAACGATCTCTTTCACGGAACTCGACCAAACAAACCAGAGTAATCAACCCGATGACCTGTTTGTTAGGCGAGGATAGAGCCCACCCAGTAGATACTAAGCCCAACGGCTGGTAAAATCCACACATCAGGCCAGTTCCTTTCCCTGTTGTCTGCTGTTTCCCAGGATGACCAAGGATGTACCCGAAAAACCACACAGCATAAGTGAAGCTGAGAGTATCGAGAGGTGACACCCGGAATCAAAACCGGGCTTCCGGTTAGAAGTCTAGTACTCTATCCACTGTATTACTACTCCCATCATACAATATACTTACATTATACGCTGAAACCGGTCGGGTCTTTTCAATACCTAGATACAACTGGAAAATTACGAAGCCAGTTTATTTCTGATAATTAATCTATGCCACGAGGAATGAAAACAATGCAATTACAAGAAGTCATTGGAGCAGAATCACAAACTCTATGATGGGACGTTGTTCCACGGAGGAACAATATGCTATCATATCCATAGCGCAATGGATGCCTGATCAAGCCCCCGATCTTTGCGGGGAGAGTGTGAGCATAGACCAGATGAAGAAATCACACAGAAAGGAAGATATACCGTAAGTTGGATATTTAAAAATGACGGGAAAAGTGGATTGAGTGGATTGCATTTTATACATTTGGTATTCAACTAAAAAGGGGGTAATAAAAAAAATATTATTAAATTATTTGATAAAAAGTGGATATAAAAGACTAGGATAAATAGGAGAGTACTTGGCCAATCGCAGGAGAGGGATGAAACAAGTTATCACTTTGAAAAGCATAAAAGGCATTATATGGTATGAAAACACTAAGAAGGAAATAAGTTAAATTGATTGAAATTCTTAGGAATCTACGAAAAAGTATGAACTTATATTCAGGCCTTGTCTAAATCTCTGGTCGATTGACTAATAATTATAATAACAAGCTATAAATGCTGACTGTAATTTTCAAGTACTCATTTTAAGAAAAAAAAAATTTAAATACGTACTTTATATTTTCGTACAGAGATTAATGAGTAAATACTACTGTTTTTTTATATTTTAATATCTTACAAATTTTTTAATGCTTAACTCCTTTTATCTCTTTTAAAAATAATTTTATCAAATAATGAATAGGCGACCCTATTGTTCTTCTTGCTTTCCAAAATGAAAACAGCTCAATATCAGCTTCCTTTTTCTGAGATCTATGCTCATTTATCGGTAAATACTTTATTTCCCCTAGATTTCTCGAAGTATTTCTTTAATTTCCCAGAATACCAGTTTTTAAAGCGCGTGTTGAACCAATTCAGTTTTTGATAATTATCTCAGTACTTCTATGCGTCCATTAGATAGTTCGATAATACACAAAATAATGAAGTTTTTTGAGGATAATTTACAGCTTCAATTACAAAAATCGCAAATTAGCCTGAAATTAGATAATTGACATCCAAATCTCAACTTTGAATTCTTAAGAAGTAAATTTCTTGGAATTGGGATGTTAGATACATACTAATATTTTTTTATTCCAATTCTCAAGATTATATGAACCAATGTTATTAGGCAAGAATGATTTGAGAATTATAACTCAGGGTCCCTCAAAATAATATCAATGAATATTGAAGCATTGGGAAAAGAGGGTTTTTAATTATTATTATTATTGGTAATCTACCGGTTAAGTAGGTATCTGATGGACACACTATTAGAGTGACCCATTCTTAATTGGGTTTTTAATGAATGCCTGTAAAGATATGAATGCAGACCAAATATTTCAACATTATACTATAGTTTCACCAACTTTATTGTCAAATCAATTTCACACCAATTTCAATCAAGCTAATGAAAACCTATTTGAAATAAAAAGAGTGTAGTGCAATGGAGGAAAAACTGAGGAAAACACAGGTAAAGTGATGCGACGAAAATTGAGTGATACACCGTTCCGTGTGGCACACGTCCAAATTATAAAAGCGAAAATGTAAGCGAAGGGTAGGATGAAAGACGTGAAGACAAAGCATCGGAAACTCTTCCCTATTCGGGAAAACGGATGGATAAGGGAAACCATATTATTCTTAAGGAAAATTCGGAGAAAAAAATCATGCACTTTAGCATGATACCTAAAAGTATTCTTAGAGACGACCTTTACAAAAGCCTAATTGGACTCAATTTTCACGGACGAAGTCATCACGGTAAGGCGTAAAGACTTTCCACAGGGGAGATGGATACATTCATGTACATGCCTGAATTTTCGCACCATCGCTGCGTGCTTCGCCATTGTGTGAGGTGCTCTACTACGTGTTTACCGGAGCTACAGTTTGATCGAAATGAAAAATCGGGTGGAGAAGAGATTCTCATCAAGTTCGGTCAGAAGCTTAGCGATTCTCAAGACGAAACAATTCGTACGATTTGCCAGGTGTTTTGAAATGATGCCATGGGGAGATCCAAACAAAGGGGTGGTTCAAACAATTCGAAAATGGTTGGACATCTGTGCAGTGTGTGACCAGCGTTCTGAGAGGCCAGAAAAAAGCTTATAGCCCAGCTGTCGTCGTGAAGGTTCAAAATTTGATAATGGGAGACCGTCGTTTGACAGTAGGTACGGGAAAGTACTCAGGGCTGACCAAAGACTTCGCACATGCAATTTTACTGTAGAAATTGCGCTTGCACTGAATGGCTGTGGAATGCTTTCCCAAGCTGCTGGCGCAGGAACAGAAACAACTACGTTTTGACATGGCGTAGGACACATTGGACACTGCCCCAATCCTCAGTCTTTCAACACCGAAATAAATGATGAAGATGAGTTATAGGTTTACGTTTACAACCCGGAAAGCTTTGAGAGTAGAGAGGAGATAAATCAGAATGCGACGGCTGAGCTTAAGATCGCTTCCAGAAGTGTTTCCATGAGTGGAAGCATCGGTGGGCTAAGTGTGTGGAGGCGCAAGGAGCCTACTTTGAAGGGGAATAGGGCCCCAGCCCCTCCAGCTACGAAACATTTTTTTTCAGAATTATCTAATAATCCTCATCCCTCCTCACAGTTTCTTTTCGATTTCCTTAAAAATAAATTTTAGTTGATTGAGTCATTTTATATCATTAGGGGCGCGGTAGTCCAGTAGGCAGAGCGCTGAGCTACTAAACGGAGGACCCGGGTTCGATTCCGGTGACGCCTCTGGACGCGTTTCAGCTTCACCCAAGCTGTGTACTATTTTACGGGTACCATGTCATCCTGGGAAACAACAGGTCCCACAGAAAAAGGAGCTGGACCCCTACCTTGATGTGTGAATTTCACATGAAGTTGGGCTTAGTACTGAGTGGTGCACCTCTTTTATAAGGACAAAATGAATATATTCAACACTGAACATTCTCATTAATTTATCTTACCATTTTTCGGGTACCAGGTCATCCTGGGTGATCACAGGCAGTACAGAGAAAAGAACTGGCCCCCTTACTCTGATGTGTGAATTTTACACGCCATTCGCTTAGTTACTCACACTCTTCTACCTCACGTCCATATCTTACTTCATCCATGACAGCGCTTCAATCCATTACCAAGGCAGTCCCGACAGACACCCAGCTAGCGTAGAATTAGTGGCTACAAACAATTAGCATCCAAATAGTGACAATCCGTTATCATGAACGTAAGTAATTTATTAAAGCAGAAAACGAAGGTTTTGCACCAAAAAACAACAGAAATGAATAAATTCCTCACTAAGTTTTCCTTTTTTACGGTGGATTAAAATATATCCAGCAGTAAATAAACAAAACATGAATTCTGCGCCTATGGTTACCCTAGCCACAAAGCTAAAAAAAATAAATAAAACGAGTTTGAAAGGGATTAATTCAATTTTTCGTAAGAGGTCCATAAAGATATGAGCTTGATAAAAATATATTATTCTTTTCTCTAAATGTACTTCAATTTTCAAAATCAAAGCTTAAATGCTGGTAACCTAAAGAAAGGAAAACCTCTCCACCTAATCCAATACTTTTATTATGAGGCTAAAACTTGGCCTTTTGTAAAAACTACTCCTTAAATAGACGATTGCCCATTTCACTTTTTTCTTTTTGGTGTTGTTGAAATAAGTATACCCGTTCTAAATTATAGCTTTATAGTTGGACTCAATATCCCTTAAAAAATGACAGAGAGACAGTAGGAAATTAATATATAAAGATGAAAGCAGAATGAATGGAAAAATTGAAGCGTGGATCAGCGAGGAAGACTAATTCGCAAATGGGAACAGTTAATAGAGAGGAATGTAAGAAATAAGAGCAGTCATGGTGCAAAAACCCTAGATAGGGAAAGAGTGAAGTGAAATTTTAACCAATTTTCGGAATCAAAATTATAAATTTACATAAAAATCTAAAAATACTAGTATACCGGTCACAATAATTCACTATACCTACCTCGAAACCCCACCTATCATTGCACTAAGGAGCTAAAAAATTCAATAATCCATTTTTTAACTCCACATACTTTCTACCGCCATGCCGCCCAATATTCTAAATTTTTTCCCTCACTCTACCGTAATCTATAATGTTGATATTTTATGGTTGAATGAAAACTCATAAAAGTTGACCTTATCGCTTGAAGATTTGAAGTATTTCACTTTATTGGCCTCTAAAGGGGATGACGTGAAAAATATATACATGTACCTCTTAAATTAAATCATATTCGATGTTCAAAAACAAAAATTTCTATTTATTATTTCTATTTCATGTCCAAAAATAATATTGAATAATTCTCACTTTAAGTGAGGTGATTTTCTGGCATTAATTTAGGTACATGAACCGGGAATTAGTGCACTTGGTTTTTTTGATGAAGACGTTTTCATTCACGGTCTGTTTCGATGCAAAACTTAATCATCAGGTGCATTAATTCACCTTGGAATTGGTATCACGTGCTGTTAAAATGTATCATATTGAAAATTTTTCATCCACGTAGTTATTTTATTTTAATGGCCCCAGTACCGAGAGATTTGAAATGGATAACAGAATAAAGACCTTACGCAGAGCAGGTAGGTGACTCGAGGGATAGGAGGAAGAGAGGGAACTAGGGAGAAGGGGAACTAGGGAGGCATTACTGAAGCAGCGGCATGAAGGCGGAAAAGAGATTTTTATGGTTCCGCAGTCACAGAGGAGCTAAATTGGAGGCGAAAATGGTATCCAAAATGAGAGCTCGGCGATGCCATTAAGCATACTCCGAACGCCGTAAAACCCTTTAACGACACATTTTCCGGCTAGAATAAAAAAAAAGGAATTGAATAGATTTACAAGGCAGCGCAAAAAAAGGGGCTGCACACGACTGCAGGCCTTTCGCTCGTCCTCAGAGTAATCGCGGCGTGGCGAAATGCCTCGTCTGCTGCTATGGCCTTCCATGGTGGCGGACGGGATAAGGGGGGTAGGGAATGGAAGGGGGTTGGGATGGAGAGGTGGGTTACATACGTGCCTAGGGAGCTGACAGAAGGGCAGAGGGAGAAGGCTCGTTTGGGAGCACCAGGGCAAAAATTTCGCTGTCTTAAATGACCCTGAAACAATTCGTTTGGGAAGCACCAATGCTCGTGGTGGCTTTTAAGCTTTCAAAAGAACTCTCATTGAAAGAGCGCTCATTGAAAAAAAAATGTCGACCGCAGTTGGCAGTCACGCATTCTCCCGTAACTACGGTCAGCTTTGAAGGCGAGCGTACCAATGAAATCGTTTCTGCACGCTGACGCTCCAGGATCATTATAATTGGAGGATGAGCAAATATAGGTCTCAATATTTCGTGCTGTTGGAAATTTGGTTGAAAAAAATCTGTAAAAAATTGTTACCAACTTTGTTTCGAAATCTCAAGACAATATTCTAGAGCACACTGTCCAGTCATGGTTACCAGTCAATTATTCAAAATATTAGAAATTTGGGTTTGCAAGTTCATCAAAATAAAAATAATTGCGCTTGCATAAGGTGAAATATTCTCATTTCCAAACTAATTGAATGCATTGTACTTCAATATCGATACCGAATGTACCCAGTACAATATTCAATATATAGTACACTGTCTCTCGTTACTTCAGAAGACATTAGGCGGGAGCGGTTGTAGTTTAAAATAAAAATAAATTTTATTCATTTCCTTCTCAGAACCCTGACGTAAGTAGTTCGATCCAATACCTACTCAGCATCCCTTAAAAGTGTCAAACTGTATATCATTGAGCACTAAAAAAACTTAATCGATCCGATTTATTTTGATCCAATTCCAATTTTTGGTCGGCATTAAACTCCATTGGGGTAAAAAGTTTAAAAATCTGGAAATAATAAAAATCTCCCAAAGCATATCACAAATAAGCGATTCCTTAAGGTAAACGAATTCAGCTCCCTCGGGAATTCTCCAGAAATACGTTGAAGGGAAGAGGCTATAAGCACACCAGAACTGAATTGCAAGCCTACCAGTTATAGTAACTTATGTATTACTTAACCAATAACATGAACTCATGTTAACTTACAGTGATTGGCCCCATTATGTACTATATTTAACTGTGATTTTTACCATATTTTTATTGCAAGTATTGGGTTTTATTTAACATAGGCTGAACAAGGATTAACTTGCAGAAATCAAACTTCTTCATCGATGATAACGTTTATCCGTTTCAGACTGGTCGACGCTGGATTCAAATCACCAAGGTTCACGTAGATTCTGATAACATTGGGATAACAGTCAGTCTTGAAAATACTCCAGTGAAATCGTGATTTTTTAATGTATAGATTGGTCTGTACCAATGCTTATTTTCTTAAAAGGTAATATTGGAGTGGCATCATGCTTTGACATACATATCTAAATGAATATTTATAAATTTTCGGCATCTTTAAGGTGGAAGTTATCTTTACTATTAATATCACTAAGAAATTAACATCTGCAGCTGTTTCAGAAAATTCCTTAGTGTTTTATTTGATTTTTAGGTCATCTATGACTTTTTCATGCCAATTTATGACTCAATTTCATGCCAAATTAATGAAAATAAACTTGTGCGAGGCTAATAAATTTCAGAGCCCATGGTAGCAAACTAATTTAATGTAAAGCATTGAAATTGAAGACCGCCATACATTTTCTAAAAAGGGCATAGCTCTCATTCATCCCATTAGGTTAAAAAAAGGTTAAAACATCCTCCCTAACAAATAAGGAACTTTGTATCATACTTCATTCATAAAAGAAAAGTTTATATTTATACGTTTGTTCCAAGTGGTAATCACTTTAACCAACCCGAAGGTTGGTTTAATCGGTTAATATAAACCTCCTCTCATAATGAACCCTAAATTCACACACTTAAAGGGTAGTGAGCTAGTTCATTTATCTGTTTCACTAGATATTTTTCAAGAAGATCTGGTGATAAAAAACCACAGCTTGTGTTAAGGTGAGGTTTTCCAGAGTCGGACCCGGAACTAAACTCAGAAACTCCGGTAGATAGACGAACACTCGGCCCACTAAGCTACTACGTCCGTAGGTCTATTCTGTAAAGTTGTTGGAAGCAGACATTTGGAAAAGCGCAAGGGCTGGATGGCAGGGGCCGTAATATGAACGAATAAAAAAAGGCAAAACGAAAGAAAGTTAATTTAAAAAATTTTAGGCATTCAACCGCTCTTGTTTGCAATCACATCTCCGTTGTGTATGTTCGTGGTAAGCTAGCAAGATGTATGGATACTCAGAAACAATCATTATATACGATCGTGTATGGGCATTTCTCAAAGTGCACATGTTAGCTAGGAATTAGGCTTCGGCAGTGCAATTAATCGGACTGCCGGGAGGGAGAAGTACACCAAATTACGCCTGTCCACCGAACGGGGACCGAAAACGCGATCACTTGAGTGGCAATGATGTGGAAATCAAAGGACCCGTAAATCCGCTAACCTCGTTTGAAGCATTGCCGTAGCGAAAACGCAGGCGATCGTGAACAAAAAGTCCTGGAGCGGGGAATCGAAGGAAATTGACTGTAAAACAAGCTACTCCTACCCCTCGTTCTGTTGAACTGCCTTGTTGAACTGGATACACACTGAAACCCACTAATGACGCCAACTAGCGTTTGGAGGCGAGCGTGCCCAGCTCCCGTTTTGACGAATGAATAGCTTGCCTCCGGGAGGGTTCCGGCGAGACAGTAACCAACTTCCCTACCTCGGAATTCCCGAACGCTCCAAAAAATTGCCCTTTAAATCTCGTCCTGAGGATGCATAATTGATAAAATGAGACATAACGCAGTAATAGCAACACTAGTTCCACGCACTCAACGTTTTCATCGCCCCGTAAAATATAATTGCGAAGGGAAACATTTTCTCCGAAAAGGGTTTAACTTGTCTATCAAACCACTCCGGCTTGATGGGTCACGATATCATCATACCCATGGAAATGCATCCCTTTCTGGAGACGCATTTTTTTCCAGTCAACATTCAGCCACGCCTGTCTCCGCCTTCCCTCGCTGTGCAATAATTTCCAAATTCTTTCCCTTGGCTCCAAGACGAACCGAACTGACAATAAAAAGCAGTCCCTTCTTCACCCACTCAGAAAACCCCCTCTCTTGGACCACGCCTCCGGCCATCCATTTTCCAAGCCTGGCGAGAAAGTAGATAGAATAGAATCACGGCCAGAAGAGGAGAGAAAGGCAGCTCTCGGTTGAGAACGATGGAGATTAAAACGCGAGAGGTTTCGGGGCGACATTGGAAACCGCCCTTCCCGACTGAATGCCCATTATTAATACACATAAAAACACTATCGCACCCGTGGAAAGCGCACCCAACGCGGTTCAACTCGAGTCCTCTGGGAATCCCGACACCTGGCGATTTCCAAGAGACATGGACGGGAGACGCTCGGAGGGATTGTGCGGTTGAGAGGGAAGCGGGGAGAGGAAATGGATTGGGGAAGAGTGGAGTCAACCGTGGGGGGGGGGAGGAGGAAGGGATGGGAGGATTCGAGGTACCGGCGAAGGAAAAGAGATTATGTGACCGAGGGATACTAAGTTTTTGGCCGGGGACTCGCAAATTCACCGAAAACTCCAATGCCAACATAGAGGTCAAATTTTGGTCCCACACAAGAAAACAAATGAAACACCTTACTGGATAAATACTTTCTCTTAAGCGGCGAATAATTTTACGAATAAGTTCTAAGGCAACAGAAGAAAATTTGTGATCGAAAGCAATTTAAAGGTTTTTATGCTTTATAATGAATCTCTCTTCAACTGAATACTGTCGGATTAATTGGAGAATTATTACTTGGCTAATACTCCACAAAACTGCAGTAATCTAATCGATCCCTTTCGGTGACACTATAGATATGCGGCTCAGGTCTTTAATTTCTTCACCGACAAATACCCAAAAGCGAATAAAATAAACGGGACGCATAAGAACAACAGGTAATACTTACTTTAAGTTGTCAAATTTTGATATCTATGAGTCTTATTTGGGTATTAATAGAGAAAGTCATCAATGCTAAAACCCTATCTTTGATAGAAGATAGAATATTTCTGAAATGACAACAGAAGGAAACAATAGACAAAACTCACAGCAAAAAGAACAGGGAATGATACCACCATGAGGACAGTAGAATAATGTAAATTGGATGGGAAGCCGAAAGTACAAAGAAAAGAAAACCAAGAATATAATACGGCAAAGTAATAGTAATGTGATATTTGAGTGCAGTAATCTGGAAAGAAAGCTCAATAATTTGAGCTACACCTTTTTACAGGAGTACCCAGAATAGCGTTTCCCGTCAATATCATTTTGTGAGATTATGTTTTTATAAGTAATGCATGAGTAATATCCTCATTTAAAGTTTCAAATATTATCTAGCGCCTCACACAAATATTTTTCAGCCGAAATTAATGTTTTCTGTTTTCGTCCATATTTGACACTCTTCAAGACACAATAGCATTGAAGCTTCACGTAAAGTTTTTAGAATTTGTAATTTTTTTTAGGATTCGTAAATATTTTAATTGAATTCATTCTTGAAGACACCGCATGCAAAGGGTGCATATCGTTAAATATTTCAGGTTGACTTAGCAAGTTCAGGTGGCCGCTAAATTTGATGGAAATGAAGAAGGATCACCTCATATTTTAAGCTTGATGACTCCCGTGATGTATTGGGAACATCTGATAAAATAATAACTTCTACCAAGACGTCTGTTCAAAATTTTAGTTTGGTGACATTTAAAGAATAGCAATTGATTGTTAGATAGCGATTGCATGGAATTCAAATTAGTAGTGGTTGCTATAATACGTATGTACCTATTTAGGTACCTATCTCTTCGACAAAATGTTTCCAGTAAAATTATAATTTTCTGCAATTTTTTTTCGTTTGAGAATAATCGTCTATAAGACACCTCAAGTCTTATAAAAAATGGTTGCATATTATTACTATCCTCTTACAATTTTGCTATCTTATGTTGCATTCCATGACCAAGTTTTGTAGATGTTATTTTTGCTTATGCGAGCATTTAAATCAAGAACTAAAAATTATATTTAAAGCAAAACTTTTAACATTCTAGGGAAGAGACCTAATATTAGCATGAAACTGGGGTGGGGACTAAAAACTGGAACTCGCGAAAGAGTTTTATTAGCTAGGAAGCTGGTTCATCAGATATAAAAGGAATACGAATGATATAGTGAGTACAAGGACCGAGGCAAAAAAGCTCACTAGAAGAAAAGCCTACTAACCTCTTGGTGAATAATACTGGAAGTGAGGAAATGTTTCATTAAAACGTATCTGCAGAGTCTCCATGGCAGTGGGGTAACTACCGCGGGAAAGAGAGTATTGGAATAAATGAGAATGTGGTGTTACAGAAGAATGACCAAGATTAAATAGACGGGGGGATTCTGCAATGGAGAGGTGCTGTGAATAGTGGACGAAATATGCCAGTTGGAAACTCAACGGAGAATAGAAAACAAACTCTTTGGACACAGTCTCTTGCATAACTAGGACAATAAAGAAGAAAGAATGGATGGAAGGGGAATGAAGAATTAAACACGTCAAGCAGATAATAAGAGCTGTGAGGTGAGGGGTTGGGAGGGAATTGAAATAGAGAAAATGAAAAGAATGCGGAGATGAGGCAAGCCTACCTTCACGTTAATATACCTATACTGACGATTAAATTCTTTCTTTCATTTTCAATTGAAATTTAAACCTTCCGGGTGCAGAACATCATATTATTTCAAACTAAAATTAATTTAAAATTATATATAAACCACCGTAAATGGCATTATTATTATTATGGCATACAAATAAAATAATGCAAATGAAGCAGTTAAGTACAACACGGTATACGATTTCGATACCATTTATAATTATAATTGAAAAGTGATTGTGGTAGCAATAATTTTAATACTGTCTTCCAATTTTGATGGATGAATCAAATCAAAATTGTCACCTGATTGGATTTCATCAAATGCTCAAAATTATCTCGAGTAATTCTGGATTTTGATATGGAAATGACTGAAACCACAATGACTCATTAACAGACTTGAATAATACTTATTCTTCAATGTTATTATTATTAATCATTGAAAACGATAGATTGTAAATATGTATTTGCACCTGAAGTGTTTTTTAAACTTTCTCACTTCCTTTGTTTTTTTTTTCCTTCGTTCATTCGTCTATATTAAGGATAATATCAAAATAACCGTACCAATCAGCCCAAAGTTTGGTTTGATTGCGAACGCTGTAGGTCTCAACACACGGGATGTTAAATTCATGGATTGAAAACAGCGGGGAATATCCTTCCTTTCCGTGTCTGCTTGTGGATTCTCAGGAACATATCAAGTCCGTTTCTCAAAGTTACAATTCAATTTAAAAGTCCACAAAAACAATTGCAGCTGTAATCTAGAACATTCTAAACCATTTATACTCTCGAAAGGTGACGTGATATCTTTTTGAACGGATTTAATTTCAATAGAAGGTTCGGCATGAGTGAACTACAAAGACTTCGTGCATCTTGGGTGAAACTCGGGGAGCACCTATTTAGAAGCATAACGCAGAATCGACCCCTGGACCCTCCGTCCGCACACAACACTCTACCCGCTCCGACTCTAGCGCACCCATTTGTGGGTGGTTTTGCATGAAGATGATAGAAAATTTATAAATATGGGATTGATTATAAATTGTAGTCAAGATGCAAAACGCCGTAAGTAGCCAATGGACTAAGATGGCAGCTTATTATCACAAAATTCATTTTTTTCTTTTCGATAGGGACCGCGTGCCAATCTCATTTCTTCCTTCCTTGTTGTTTCCTTTTCTTCCGATATTCTTTCGCTATGACTCTTTTTCATTTCTTCGGACCACTTCAAATCTTTTTTTTCTCTCTTCCTCTCCCTCTCTCTACCTTGGAATCCCTCATTTATTATTATATTAGGTGGCAAGACGGGGAACGAAAAGAGATGAAAAAGCGGTATTGAAAAGGTGAAGGAACGGCGTCCGTACCGTTATTTGAAAAAAATAGCCAAATACATGTGGCGACCTAAATGCAGTGCAGCAATTATTCTTAATAATAATCAAACACATTTACACTGTGATGCGTTCGGAGGTAATTCTATTTCACGGAAATAAATTTTGGCATGAGTGGTGATATGTGAGAACTTCTAATCGGCGCATACCTATAATTTGCCCACTATCTAAGTTTTAAAAAAAATGTTAAGATGCTATGGCAAGATTCACACTGAGGATAAATTATGTGCAATACCGAAAAAGAGATACAGCACGTATTTATTTAAGACGTTAAGTATTCCAAAATTATGCCACTTATTTAGAAAAACTCACATTTCACAGGTTTTGGAGCAAGTACGATTACGGATTACTATTGAAAACTTACGACCAGACCACATAAAATAAATGACGTCACATCTAAGTTTCAGTAAACTGATTGGTGTATAACGGTAATACGTTGGATCCCTTCTTCACGATGGGCAGATAGTAAGATAAATACACTTTACAATACAGGAGCAAGTGCCTCGTGAAATATTTCATGGCTTACAATTGAAAACTCACATTACCAATTCGTGAGCACTTTTAAACCCTATATATTTTGCTGTGATTAATCAACGAATTCCTACTGCATATATTTACGAGTTATCTTAAAATCGTGCATTAGGTTTTAATGTGATGACTACAAGCGCTAGTGTTACTCAGCACCAAGCAGGATGACACAAAATGACATAGGTAGTATATGATGCGAAAGACGAGAGAATTCAATCCACAGTCTGTGCATAGAGAAAGATAGGCGGGGGCTTATTCGTAGCTGCTACAACCGCTATCATTCCAATACGTCAATTATCTTCGAGAACGACTCGTCTTGGGAAGGGCAGTTGGCAGAGAATAAGGAAAGGAATGAATGATTCCTGATGTTGTCACGCCTGACCCTAGAACTTTAATTAGTCCCATTGCTTTGATTAGGTCCGTGGACTGAAGTCCGCTAAACGAGTGTGCTTGATCATGTTAATGAGAAAATTTTATGGCACTCACTTTTCTTTTGGTTTATACAGCAAACACTCTATAATTGATTCCACTATGATACTATTAACGTTTTTCCCTTAAAAATTATCACGTGACCTTCGAGCAACGCCAACTCCATATTTTCTGTTATTTTATAACTGTTTATTTCCTTCTTCAGTCCTTCATGCATATTATATTCCATGTCTCCATCAAAAAAGCTTATTTTCTTCCTCCTTATCTCACGCCTGAACAGCATTCTCCCTTCTTCCAGTCTTTCACATCCCATTGCCTCATAACCTCTACTGCGTCCACTTTTCCTGCTTTCTTCGTATATCAACCACGCAATCTCTTTCTGTACTCAAAGGTAAAAATGGTAATCGGTCTAATTTTCCCAGGTTCATGCAATTAATAAACCATCTATAAAAATATGAAAAGCAAGTATATTAAAGTTATAAACATCATTTCATAAAATATATACAAACTTTAATGACCGTGCTTCTTGTAACACCTAAGCTATGAAAGAAATGATGGAGGCATAGACTTATAAAATGTCATCAATTAAAAGTCATCCTCGTGCGGATGCAGAGCCAGACTATAATTTAGTACTCATGAATGTAATGAAAAATTCAGGAAGATAAGAAAGGGAAGAAGAAGGAGAAAATGGAATGTAGAATCATTAATCGGGGTGAAAGTGCGTGAGAAATGCGTGAAGAAAGGGATGGGCAAAGTAGAAAAATTTGGGGATAGATCAGGGAAGGAATAACGGAAGCTACAAGTGAAAAAATAGGAATGTTAAACAGAGAATATTAAGAAGGTCATAAATTACAGAAAATATGATTAGGATGAAAGAGAAAGAAATTAAAGAAGATCAAAACAGAATTCGGAAGAAGGACGTACAAACAGCCGAACAATAAACTAAGGCGAGAAACAAAAAAAGCCAAATAAAAGTGGTAGAAAGAGCATTGTTGGAGTGTGGAGAATTTACAGTGAAAAGGTGAAATGGGTGCACTGTACAGGAAAGTGAAATAACTGTCAGGAAGTAAGACAGGAAAAGCCATGCGCATATTAGTAATAAATCAGGGAAAGTTCAAATAGATGCAGGAAAGATTTAACCAAGATAGAATTCTGAGAAGTATACATTAGCAGCATTTGTCCAGTGGGCATGGATATAGAAAGAGAAAATGATGTTGAAGAGGATAGCGTAGGCCCACGCATAGAAGATAACGAAAAAGAGAAGCCAATAAAGGAAATGAAATTGAACCAGGCTGCGGGGGTTGATTATATCCCGGCAGAATTACTCAAGAGTTAAGTTTCCGCA
>LYUA01005536.1:22464-33316 GCA_002093875.1 Calopteryx splendens | reverse complement strand
CACGTCCCCCGACCGCCACCATGCCATCAGTCAGAACGAGAAATTGCGCGGGTGTTACTTGGGCCGAACGGAAAAACGAATTAATCCACCGAGGGGCAACCGGAGGATGGCGAGAGGAGGCTGCTGGCGGGGGGGTGGATGCGTGTGTGCTTCCCCGGGGGACGACCGACGCCACGGAGGCCCCTGTGAGTCGCACTCCTGCCCGCCCCCCTCCTCCCCCCCCCGCATTCAGATCCGTGGGGGTCGCCAAGAGGGCGAAAGAGGGTGCAGCAAGCATTGAGAGGAGGGAGAAGAAATGTAGGTATTCTCAATTCACCGGTATTATTCCACACACGAAACTCACCTGAGATATCTCACCTATAATAGGTAGCACGACTCTAGACTAACTCCGCGACTTTCCGACCCCGGACATTCCAGCCCTTGGTGAAAACGGCCGCGTAAATATCACCTATTCACATATCACGTGGCGATATATCGATCGATTTTAGTATGAGAATATCAATATTCAAAGTTGATCGCATATGTGTGGCTCTAGTATGTATAAATAGTGCTCATACGCTAATAGACTCCAATGGCACATTTCAGTATGATGCATACAGGTGCCAAGCTTGAAAAAAATATGAATTAGCAGCCATCGTCTTTAATTCCTGAATACCTAATTTCAGCAGATAGGTGATATTCATGCTACTTCAATGGGGATAATTAAAATGCAATAAAAATAAATTTAACAGTTTGTTTTCTAATATTCGTATTTATGCAAGATAGTGATCATTGATCATTGTTTATTATTTATACCAAGCTTCATCTAACCGTTTTTTGTTCTTATTCCGCCAAAACCTTACCTCTATTTATTAGGTCTTCAATTTGTATAATGAAGCAACTGTGATCCTTTGTGCTCCTAGCCCAAGGCTAAGTTAATTATAAAAATTTGATATTCACGGAAAATTAAGTTCCCCATTGGTATGGAAACTAAGAAGGGAAATATTTTCTGATGCTTTTATAAAATCATTATTGTGCTTCTATGTACCTTAATTAGTGGCCATTTTATACCAATTAAGCTCCTTTACTGCAACAGTAGCCTTAATTATTTACTCTCAGTTCCATTGGAGGCGTTTAAAATCAAAAGTTAACAGGAAATAAAATTAGTCTTACACCGTTCCGTTGATATAGGTTCACTATATTTACCACTGTAGTTATAACAGAAAGGTATGATTTTAAAGGTGAAAAGTAAAACCACCAGTAGGACTTGCGACAGGTCAAACGCCATGGGAAAATAAAATATTTCCAAGATTGTTATTTCCAACTTGGAAAAGCAATTTAGAATAAGCGGTTGAAACCGTCGACTGAAATTTCAAAAAAACTTTAACTTTAAGAAATCCCATCAAAATAAATATGCATTCAGATAGAATATAAATATAAATCTTATTTTTATACTTTGACAATGATTGCGGAATTATGTTTCTCAAGAAGACCTCCGTGCTTGAAAATATCAAGCGACATCTTTGCATATGGAAAAAATTCTCCTCTCCCTCCTCTGTTTGGTTGGCAAAAATAAATACTCTCTCAACTGCCAGCGAGAATAGTTAAGAGACCTCGAAGGAAACAGTTGTTTCGACTCAAAAAGAAAATGAGATCGAACCGCGAAATCATTCATGGCAAAAGAAGGGAACACCTTCCTGGGAGACAAAGGGAGCTCTTTTGGCGCACATTAAGGAGTCCCTCGAAATTTGAGATCTAGGTCAAATGGGGAGGGGATTGTTTGAACGACAAATAGCAGGATAACGACGTGTCAACCGCGGATGCACCGCTCAAGATAAATGCACAAAAACTCCCGGAATTGGCGCCGATTCCTCATTGGTGAGGTGAGAATGCCTCTGGCGGGGCTCCAGTGTGGAGAAAACTTTGGCGAGCAAGGGGACACCTGGGATATCAAAGCGCGGAAAAATATACTTACACAAAGAGAAGTAAGAGACGAGCATTGGATGGAGCAGTAATTATCGAGTTGCGAACTTTGGAAAGAATTGAGAGACCAATGACTTGCAAACGAACTAATGACTCAAAAACTTCTTTCAAAGCCTTACCGGCCATATTTCATTCACCTTTCAAGTCATTTATGGTGGAGTGAAAAGGATAATTAATTCGATGTGCAAATGCTGTAGGTGAGCACGAACTTTAGATCTTCAGCACTATGTTTGCCGATTTCAGCGCCAAAGGTATCTTATAAATCAATGGAACCGTATCTTTAAAGAATTTTGGGACGACTTGACCGCAAAAAATATATAAATTCTTTGAATGAAACTCTCTTCTTTTAGGTGCTTTGTGCAATGATTTATTATTTTGTCTCTCTGCAGGCCCAAAAATATTACGTTGTTCTAGTTAAATGGTCGGCTACACAAATTTTGACGCTGAGGAAAGCATGGATGATACTGACCATTGTTTGTGGTACTGGATTTCACCTCAGGCATTTACCATGCGTTGCTTCGCCGAGTTTTGAAATATTGGGAGGTGAGGCGTTAGCGATCACCGAGTCAAGCGAGTATCAAAAGAAATCACAATAATCAACCCGAAGGTAGGTTTGGTAGCTGAAGATACCTAGAGCTCAAACAGTACTAAGCCTTATACGGCGTGTGAAATTCACACTCAGGCCAGTTCCTTTCCCTGTACCACATGGGATTTCCCAGGAAGACCTGGTACCCGAAAAATAGTACACAGCTTGGATGAAGCTGACGGTGCCAAGAGGCATCACCGGGAATGAACCCCGGGCCCTCCGGTCAGCAGTCCAGCGCTCTAACTACTGGGCTACCACGTCCCCACAAGTGGGTATATATTTAGAATATTTCAAGAGAGATGTGTACTAGCATGAATGACGGAGATGTGAAAAAAGACGCCAAATAATTGACCCTCCATCTATGATCTATTTCCCTCAAGCTATTAGAGTGGAATACGGCCACTAATATTGCCAGGTGGTTTTTTTACTCATCTATTGCGCAAGGGATTACGAGGGGATTATGAAATAGGTAATTAATAATCACTTTTTCGGTAAAAGAGCAGAAAATGTCTCTAAATGGAGCCTCATCCACTCAATTGCCATGGCGAAAAGCACGAATTATTAAAAAAAAACATTTCTACGTTTCGCTCAAGGATAATTGATGTCACCCAGCAACCTACCTCTCATTGCATTGTCATTCGCGCGGGCGAGATGTACGCACCCTCCCGGCTCCCCTCCCGCCACCCTACCCCCCTTTCCCTCCCTCCCCTCTGCCCCTTCCCACAGCGCATCCCCGACCCCACGGTCCGCCTTTTCAGTCCAAACAGATTGGATGGCATCTCCTCACAACCCCCCTCCCCCCCCTCCCCGCGTGCCAAAAATCATTTCCCACCACCCATTCGCCGGCAAAAGGGATGAAAAGGAGGACGGGGGATTTTGGCTGGCGGTCCGGGGCTCCCATTTAAAATTCCCCCGTCGTCTTCCCTTTCCCCCGCCGCCCGGGAGCGCCCTTCGCAGAACAGTGGGCGCGGATAATGGCGGAGTACGCAGTCCCTTGGCTGCTCTCGTCCCGGGAGACGATTCCGGTGCTTGCACATGGCCGCCATCACGGACCACCCACCCATTGATGCCCAAGGGGCCGTGCATCAAACAACGGGAGGGGAGGGGGGCAGCGAGTCGGGTCGAAGGGCCGGGTGCCAAAAAGAATGGGCACCGTTGGAAAACAGCCCTCGGCCACCATTCATGCTAAGGCTGTCACTTTGCGACAGAGGGACAGCCTCACCTCTGGACATAAGTAATTAAGTCAAGCTATTTCACCCCGTGGAAGCGCTTTGATTGGTCAGGTGAAAAACACTCGGCATTCGGTACGTTGCAAATTTCATCGTTCTCCGACCAAATTCTTACCTTACATCTTTCAAATACGGTGGCTATCCGTCAGAAACCACAACTTTTCGTTATTTCTTACGGGAGTGAAAAACGTTATATTTCCCTGTTCATAGGCTCTCTCATTGAAGTAATCGTTTCAACAGGAATAAGCAGGTTTTCGTGGCGAGAATTGAAGGCGATCCAGAGCACAGTCGAACGGAAGGAAAAATAAATGAAACGAAATGAGGAAGGTGAAAATAAAAGATTGTGTGTTGATGCGACGGTAACTTTGGAAAGTAATTAAAAGGGAGCAGAGTGATCGATGGGGTATCAGAAGGCAGTGGGGTAGCTATCAGAAGTGGACGGGAGCTGGGATAGCTGAAAAAATGCAACGGTCTTCTAAGGGGGCTAAGTGGTTTTTTTTCTACTAACTTGAGGTATGTGAGGAAGAAAAATAGTACTTTAATCCGTTAGAAATCCATCGTGAGACAGTAGAGCACCAATGGAGTGGGTGACTGAAGCAAGAATAGAAAAATACTTATGGTAGAATAAGAAGAACTCTTTGAGTAGGCTGAAACTTTGGTAAACTCCGTGTGCGATTAAAGGAAGTTTCCTTATAACAGTTCCACGTCCTTGCACGACAAATACCTCATTAAATCAATTACAGTGCCCTCTGAAATTTCACCTTAAGAGAATTACAGGAGTAATAGTTGGCTTCCTAATCCTATCTCCTTATAGTCACAGACTTTTCATCTACTAACTGTATTTGAAGTGTTATGCACTTTCCAATTCGCCCTTTATAACATGACGAGATATGCATAGGTTTCCCTCACCAACCAAATGATAGGTACCAGATGGTTATCATTACTCATCAAATTCGACTACAAGTTATTGAAAAATTTACTATAAAATTGCAACAGAATTATGAAATCCAACTATGATGGTGAGGAAGAGGAAGAATGAGGGCTGAAGGGAGGGGGAGGAAGGGAGCAGCGGTTGGGGTAGGGTGGAAGTTTTTTCGGCAAAAGGGAAGAGCAGAAAGATGGCGAGAGAAAAGCACGTACACAAACCGCTGGAGAGCAGATGCACAAAATCCTACGGACAAAAAAGGGCGAGCGGTAGAGAGAACGAGGGGGAATATACGTCGGCGGGCATTCATTCGCCCGGGGCAAGTAACGGGGGAGTGGGCGGCCCTGGAGCTTGATATTCTGGATAAAAAAATTGGAAGATATGAGAGGGAAGGAGGGGGTTGAAAGAAGAAAAAGGGCAGGGTCGCTGCTGGTGAAGGGTTGGGAAAGGAACTCGGCGGAATAAAGCGGAGGAAAAAAGAGAATGCCACACACACATGACCTCAGATCAATAAGAAATATTTGGGCGAAATTGAGACCATCAACTGCCTTCTTACGTGAAAAACCCTAATGATGCTTATGATGAAATGCACATGCACATGAGAAAATAAATTAGGAAAAAGCTATGCAGCACAAACATGGGATTCTAAAAACATTCCAAAGAAAAGGTGCAAAAGCGTGGGAGAAACCAAGAAAAGTTAGGCCAAGATTTCGGAGAAAAATACACGTAAGAAAAACCAATGCAAAGAAAATTATGGAAGGCCAGAGAAAAACCGACAGCAGATAATTTAAGGACATATGGTGCTTCGCAACTACGTTAAAAGAAATAATTAATATCGTTTTAATCAAAGATAAGATATACAAAATACATGGGAAGAAATAAATGCATATATAAAATAAGAGGAAAATTCAACAAAATAAACAACGCATATTGAAGGTACGCAATGGGGGCAAGATTAAAACATTAAGAAATTAAGTATGAATGCAGTAGTGGTACTCAAAGCCCTTTACACGATTATCAAAAAAAAATTAAATGAATATGCATGCATGCATTTAAACATGGAGACACGTGCGAAATGTAATTACAAAAAAAAACATAAAGACGGGTAAAAAGCGCGTGTGGTATCTTTCTGACTTTTTATGTCTTCATTTCCCATGCCTTAGTGCTAGGCAAATATCTAACAGAGTATATGCAGACCTGCCACACAGAAACACATTGGAGAGTCATACCAAAAACCACTCCAGGCCAGGCCAAGTACCTCAAAGAGTTTGATTTCCCATTTTTAAAAAGATGAGAAAAATAATAGGTGACCTTTGAGAAGAATTTTCCTTCGTTTTCAGTCTGCTTAAAATCCATACCTTATACTGCTCGTTGTATTATCTCTAAAGAGAAGATTGGGAAGTTTAGAAGAACGCTGGAATGGTACTGACCTAATTGATCTAACAGACAACATGCTTGTCGATTCACGAACATCGTATAATCGATTTCCGTCACAAGATTTTGCATTTGTATAGATAGGTTCAGGGAAAATGGCGTAAAACTTCCTTCATGGAATAATAGGTAGATGGGTACATAATTTTTAACACCATTAATGAGCACGAATTTCAGCAGTTGGGTAATAGTATGCACACAAATGCGAGATTCGTGCTGAAAAAAGTTACACGATGCCACGAAAATTCCAATTTTGTTGTATTAATTACGTAATTTAAGAAAGCGCCGGAAATCACTGGATCCGGTGATAAAAATAATCAATTTTTAAGTCGTTTTTTCTGGTAAAATACATGTTTTGTGCACAAGCCTACACTTCCTTATCAAGAATTCTTATTTTTTAATTAACATAAAAGTCTAATAAATTAGCCAAAAAGTATAAAATGTTTTTCTAAACCTAGCTTAAATGTTAAACCTATTTTAACTGTCAAATATACCAAACAGTTAATTTCATGTATGTTGATCATAAACACGTCGTCTGTACCTTTAACTGTTATAATTACGAGTTGTGTGAGGGAAAAAGAATTCCTTATGATATAGATCTCTTCGACAGTCAATCCCTCTCATCTCCCCGTCGTGGTCTCGTCTACCAATGAAATGTGGAGGTAAAATTATTCCTTCCGTGTCAGTGGTTAAACTCGAATGATTTATGTTTCTCTAACATTTTCAGACGCGCATGTAATCTTCGTGCTACCTCCACTAGCCTGCATATAAGACTATCCAATAACAATGTCGCGCTCTCTATTAGTTCATACAAATTCTTCACGAGACGGGCATCCTTCTATCGAATAGAATGGATATTGGGCATCTGTGTCTAATTTATTTCCAAGATTAGTTCCTTCTGCGTGGGGTCCCAAATGCTCAATGTCCTAAATTGTTTAACCCATGTTAGGTCTGATGCTGATGAGTCACTTCTAGGTATTTTACTCAGTCCTTTTTCCTTATGTCCTCCCTGTGAGACTATCTCTGTAAGGGAGTGAGAATTTCTTTTCCAAAATGCTCATCACTTCACAGTTTTTCAGATTTAATTTTTGACCCAATAAATACTTATGAGATCACTAAAAAGAGCCTCATAGTCGGATTTGTTACCCATGTCCCTCTAGATGACCGTAACGTCGGTGATTCTGACATTGCTGGTAATTCTACACTTTATATCACCGATGTTAATGCGAGAAAGGAGGGGGCCGATTCTACTACCCTACGAACCCCAGAGGTTCTGTCCACAAAATCGGAACAAACCCATTCAAATATCACTTTCTGTTTGTGATCAAGAGAACATCGCGAACCCATTTTACTTTTTTTTATTAATACCAAATAATGGTAGTTAGTATACTAGTTTATTGCGTGGTACTTGATTAAATTCTTGTTTAAAATGCAAGAAGTTAGCGTCTACTTCTTTTCTTGATTCTCCCTACCTGAGGATGTTGTCGATGAATAATTCCAATTTTGTTTCCCCATTACTATTCTTCCAGAACTCATGTTGCGTGTTCTGAAAAAAGCTATGACTATTAAGGAAGCTCATGTTTTTACCTACAATAATGTTTTTAGTAATATTTTTCAGGATAGGGATGTAATTTTAAAGGATCGTGATTTTTTCTCTATTCGTAAGCTTAAGGTTTCTAAACACTTATTCCGGACCGAATTTCCACCCACCCTGAGGAGTATAGGAAAGAAGGGAATGGTTTTATTGACCAAATGGAACTTGATGAACAAAAAGGAATCTTAGATAATAAAAAGGTGTTGATAGGTGGTGAATCCATGGACCATGAATAGCATTAGAGAGAGAGAGAAGAGAGATGTTTAAGCAAATAGAAAAAGTGACGAGAGAAGAGGATTATTAGAAACTTAAGTACAGGATTATGGTGAGAAAGCAATTGGGCACATAATTACGTTGAAAGGAAAAGACATACTTTTACGAGGAGAAATTTCATGGCGAAATATTTCCATCCAATTAAAAAAAAAACTAAAATAGTTGTGAAATTGAAAAAGGACGAAGTCAGATAAACGTTAGAGATAAAAAGAGATTTATTAAATCAATACAGGAGATATTTATTGACAATTAAAGTAATACGCGGCGGGAAACTATATGGAAAAGTCACTAGGTATGCCTAAGTAGGGACTTCAAGAAGGAGGCGAATTACTTATCTGCATTTTAGCATTTAAATTCTTCACAATAAAATTTTTAAAATTGTTCCATTGCGCGAAAAGGATTGGTCTATGGCAAAGAAATTGTATTTGCGAAATCATTAATATTTCCTAATATTACCAGTAACTCTATTTATTACATTTTCCCTCTGATTGAAACGGCTTTTTCAGCTAGAAAAAATTAATTTTAAAATTATCAGCTATGAAATGGCAATTTCAACTAATGACTTTGGTGGAAGCTATTAAAAACTGTTGACTTAGGATGATTTTACTACCTTTTCGGTTAGTTTAACCATAATATTGTTTCGGCATAGATTATGACCAGGTACAATCTAAACCACAGGGGGTACGCATGGGATTAGAATGATTAAATTTTTTCTGCATATTTAATTTAATTAAAAATAAATTTAACAAAATAATTGGCGAATTATTGAGTTATCATTGCGCTCCACTGAAAGTACACGAATTACACGGCACAAGCAATGGAGGCGGTGGGAGAATGGGGTTGGGAATTAATAGGTATGGGAATGAGGCACGGCTACTTGTTATTGCCAGCATTTTATAAACCTAAATAGAACTGAAGAATTTATTGAGATATGGAGCGTGGTATTGTGTGTTGTGGGAACTTGGTCGTTGTGGAGGAGGATTAAAGTAGGTTGGAGGCTTTTGAAGCCGTGAGACATGAGAAGGTCTGGCCTGAAGGAATGGCCTGGGAAAAAAATGTGGATGGCAAGGTGAATTAAGGCAGTAAGGTTTCCAGGTGATAAAGCCATAGTTAAGTCTGAAAGCCAAATTATTGTAATTAATGATGAGGAATAATGGCACTGTGCCTGATTAATGTGAGCAGTATTTCATGATGTCTAATCATAGTGAAACTGAAGTGAAAATGGGATTGGAAGAGCAAACGAGATCAGATGGAGCCTATCAAGACTTTTAATAGTGTTAAATAGGAGTATTAATATAGTAAAGTATATTATATAGCAATAGCAGAATAGTATAGTAAAAGCCTTGCTGCAAAATCAGCTGCGAAGTCTATAGAAATTTGTAAAGAATTATTTGAAACTGAAATGATTTATCTTAAAATTATTAGAACCCATAAGTAGAAATATTTAGTTGGAAAGACATGCAAAGAGAAGATTATTAAAGGCAATGGTGAAGCGTTATACTAAATGGATCCAAAACCTGGTATTTAAGGCTAGATGATGTGCGTAGAGAAGTGACTTCTGACATGTGAGCACAGTGGAGAATGGAGAGAGTAAGTTGAACCGAGAAGACGAAAGTCGAAGCACTAAACGTGGTGGGGGAAAGGAGTAAGTTACTATGTGAACTTGTAGAAGGCAAAAAAGTAAACAGTGGTGATATTGAGAGAAGGTGGGATAAAGGCCGTTATATAAGTAAGAATATTGGGTAAGGATGGGAGAGAAATAATACTGTATAGTGACCATATGGACGGCATGAAGTCAGGTAGAAGATTTGATGAATTGAGGAAAGAATAATGATGTTAACAAGAGTAAGTACACACGATGCGAAAATCGTAATAGCTCGTACAGACATTCTAAAATATACCTTTAAAGGTTAGAGTACACCATCATCGTCATAGTTTTTAATCCTAATATTGGTAGACTACAGTCCTCCATTCTTCCGAAACTCATCTCAATTCCCTCACTGCACAGTAGGTCTCCTGTCAGCAGCATAATCGAAGGAAAAGTCCCACGGCGGAGACCAAGTTAGGAATGAAGAAAATAGTCAGTAAAAGTAAAGAGAGGTGAATCAGGGAAGACCTTCAGTGATATGAGGGAATTGACATGGGATAGGGAAGAATGGAGAGCTGCAGTCTACCAATCTTAGGATTGAAAAGGCTATCACGATAACAGTAGGTTTGCCTTCTTACATTAGATCCTCTTTATTGCATCCTCTTTACTTATCCTGCATACTAATCCATTGGCATCCCTGTGGGACTTTCCATTCTATTTCCTGGAGTCCCTATAATAGTAGAGCAGTGCCTGTAATATTGCTAATATCGTTACGCCCTCTTTAAATGCTCAAATATTCTTAAATGAAATATTCCACACTTTTGACATATTTCTCGATATCGGAATGGAATGCCGTTTAGTGCTGGAATTGAGTGAATTAACGATCGCCGTTCAGAGACTCCAACTACCTATATAACACTTGAGAGTCGTGGAAGCATGGATTCCTCAAGAAAATGAAACTTAATAACCAGAAATCGGCGTATATTAAGTCGCTCTCCAAAGGTGTCCCAAAGAGGCATGTCTTAATGCAAAGCTCGTCTGAGAGATGAAATACGGGCATTCACCTTTGCTTTGAGGAAGGAAAAAGGAAAGGAAAAAGAAAGGTGGGCATAACGAGGGATTCATGAATCCGAAATAAATCGCGCCATTGGGGCCACCACGGGAAAGAGAGGAAGGAGGGGCCTTGAAAGAATGTTAAGGTGAAGTGAGGCTGTTCAAGTAACGAACCAAGAGGTCAGCAACCTATGGGTAACTGAGAGAGACA
>LYUA01005535.1:0-11654 GCA_002093875.1 Calopteryx splendens | reverse complement strand
CCGAAAACCTTAGATTTCATCGCTTAGCCTCTTGACTCAACGATCAAGTTTCCGGGCAGTAAAATGTTACGCTCCACTCTTGTTAGTGGTAGTTTGCTAGCAGGAGTAAGTCTTTAATGGACACCCACCGCTACTACACGGCTAGAAAGTCACTGACCTCGCAATACCCAAGACAATAATACATAATTCTTCGATCCTGCATACGCTCTTCCTCACCTCACCCCGCCAAGCATGCCTACTTAGTATCACTAAAAAACAATGAACAAAGGCCCTTTCCAGTGGTAGTTATAACTTTGCTAGTTACTGAATATAATTCAAATATATTTTATACATGAATGAGTTCTCATTATTGAGGTAGTAAGGGGTGGAAAATGATCTTTGTGGTCGACGAATCCTAATGCATCTACCACTATACTGCCGGCAAAGCATTTTATGAAAACATCGAAGGGATCACAATACTCGTAGAACGTCCGCTGCACCCAAAGGAGTGGGTGCATAGCACCCTCCAGTTTCCTCTCCCAGGGGCTTAGAGACCAGATCTTCAATAAAAAGTAATAAACAATTGTCAGGACTGAGATTCGAACCAAGGACTTTCGCGTGGAAATGCTGGGATGCATTTCTTTTTCAGAGAATAATTGCTTGCCTATTTGTGTTTATTTTGTATTTAATAATTTATTTATGTGCACTGCAGTTCAGTTTTTGAAAATTGTTCATCAATTAGGTTGCGAAGGGTGTGTTTGGGATGGGGATGCTGCGAGAGTGAAGACGCTGAGATCCGAGATAGGGCATGGCGCCAAGGAGTTCTCTCCGAATGAGTGGATTTTAAATAAATAAATGGTCGTTCAATGAGACATTTGATTTATTTGTTGAAGGTGTCGGGCGTCATAATGCATTAACCTAGCTACCACCCTATACAAAAAAAAACGTGCGGAAACCACATTTCTCGTTATATTAGATGTTTATAGTGAAACTCTTTTTCAGCATTAGAAAAATACTCGGGAATTAGCTCAAACGACCGGGCATGTCTTTTGGCCTCTGCAGCCGATCTCCAAAATTAAAAATGCACGACTGAATGACTGCCTTGCAGAGTCAGAGGGCACATCAGATATAACTAGTATCTACTACCTTATTCATTTAAATGCGGCATTGTTAAACATACGTACAATGATTACAAGAAGAACTTCAGTTTAGTGATTATTCCATTCAAAGCAGCCAACATTTGAAATACCTCCAAAGCTTCTTGTTATAACCACTAAATTAGTTTTAATGAGCTAAAGTAAGAGCGATATATTGAAAGTTATCTGTCGTTAACGCTTTGAATCCATAAAATGTAAAAAAAAATTCATAGATATATGTTTGAATTATGTTGATAAATTCCATGCATCGTTTTACCTTTTCTTTCCCACTCTTAATGCTTGCTTTTATTCTTAGTATGATATGCACAAATAGTCATAGTTAGGTGTTAGAATATACTCCTCTTGACTGTATTTAGAATATTAGAAGAGATTTTAATGAAAAACTTCATAAATAAAATAATTATCGCAGAAATGAAAGACTCCTGATATAATAAAAATCGCGAAGTCGCATGGATTCTTCCAGAAAAGATCCAACAGTCTCTCGGTCATTATTTCCGACATTCGGAAATAAACGTGTATTCAGTAACGTAAATATTTACACTGTGCTGACAAACAAGGATAAAAAATCTGCTCTTCACTTGACATGCGTTTCATTCGGAGATATCGGCCAGTGTTGGCATTAGGATTTTTATCCTAGGTAGCAAGATACGGCGTACATCACCACACTTGCTATTTTCAGGAACATTCCCCTAATATTCAAGTTAAAACATTCAGTAGAAATAAACCTGAATAATCGAAATGTCAAAAACACTACGTTTCTAAAGATTTTTTAGGATAAATGAGGTTTCCGTGAAAATAACTTAATAGGTTTTGATGCATGTAAACACGGTCAGTAGTGAAAATAAGATTTGTTGCTAAAATGATGGTTCATATGGCTTCTGATATCAATAAAGACACGCGATGCCTTAGTATTTTTGTGCTAAATTTATAAAAAAAACGAGTGATACAATATTATGGGATAAGAGCAGAAACTTTTGCTACCTGGGAGGCATGCATTTTTACCGACAGCGCAATCGTGGTTTTCGTCGCTTTTTCAAGTAGTGTGCGGAACGGAGAGGGTCGCACTAAAACGCGTAATACGTTTTGAGGAGGTTCGTGACACTCGAGTTGTCGTGCCTGAGATGGCACGGTCATGAATATGAATCTCGTCCCGACCAGACCTCTCATCCCTACATTATTTTCCCTCGCTGAGACCAATGGTACTCCAGTTGTAAGGAGGAGAGGGGTGGGGGGGGAAGCATAGAAACGCTGATGAAGTGAAAAAAGACGCCAGCATAAGGGGCTCGAGAGGANGGGGGGGGAGCATAGAAACGCTGATGAAGTGAAAAAAGACGCCAGCAGAAGGGGCTCGAGAGGAGTTGCCAAAGCACCGAAGTTGTGCAAACGCAGGTGGCGTCGATACCAGGACGATGTTTTACGACGACATCTTTCTTCTTGGCGACCCTCCTTTCCTCGAGATTTTGGCTCCGAGCAAGTTGCCCTTGGTTGCAGTCTAAAAGGATCTCTCGGCTATGAAAATGCACGAATTTTACAATTTGGAGAACTACGTGCATTCTCAAAGTTCTACCATGCATTCACAGTGGTGGAAAGAAAGACACATATCATGGCTTAGCTGATGCATTATTTCAAGCGAAAATTATACCTGACGATCACACAGTGCTGGATCTGGAAAATATCACCTTATCCGCAATTCTACACCATGCCAAAGTAAGAGCATATTCTATCTATCTAAATTGAATATATTAATGGAGTCAATGTACAGAAATATCGAGGCCAATAAGCTACATGGAATATCGCGTCCAATTTACATCAGAACTTTGTGAGTCGTCAACACTTTAGAACAATGGCCACCTCGATGACTGTTTTGTAGCCGATATATGGAGCATATTATATTTTACGGAACAAACGCTTGAAAATTTTGATGACCTGAAGGACTCCAGGTAAAATTCACCTCTGAGCACCCCCCCCCCACATATCCCTGTGTGATTTTTCGAGTGCTCGATCTTCCTGAAAAACCCCAAACGGAACAGGGAAGGGAACTGACTTTCCCCCTTTCCTGATTTTTTTTAAATTTCGCATGACATGGTGCTTAGTACGGATTCAGCTCTACCCCCCTCCAACCAATCAAACTAACCTTTGGGTTGATGCGTGCGCTGTGGCGTATTTTGGCCACTTCTTAAGGCATCGCTGCGATAGTCACAGCTTATGTAGAGTCGGGACTGAACCAAGTGATGCACAGTAATCGAAACACTAAACGAAATAGATTTAGCGATAAACGTGACGGCCCCATGTAAGAATATATATGACGCCTATAAAAAAAAACCCTGCAGCCCTTCGCCAAGGAGCGAGATCTTGACCTTCACGAGCATCGCTCAGCCGAGGTAGTATTAGGGGAGGCGACCGAGAGCTGAAGTCATTTGCGTCATTGAGGTTAGGTGGATAACAAGGCGAGGCGAGATGGGTTGAGGTATGGGGCACGGTAGTCTAGTGGGTAGAGCGCTGGACTACCAACCGGAGGGTCCGGGTTAAATTCCGGATGACGCCTCTGCGCACCCTCAAGTTCACCCAAGCTGCGTGATTTTTCGGTTACCAGATCTTCCTGGGAAACCTCGGGCGGCACGGGGAAATAAACTAGTTTCCCTTATACCCTGACTGCGTGCATGTCACACTCCATAAGACTTGGTTACTAGGTAAGCTCTACTCTCATCTATCAAACCAACCCTACGCTTGATTACTGTGGTGGAAAAAAATGATGGAGAGAGACTTGGGGTTAACTTACTCTTAAAGTCGGATCTGAAGGACGGGGTTCAAGTTGGAATGCTCTCCCAGGTATAAACCATGTAGGATCGGGTTACCAAATAAACACCTTGACACAACCAGGATTCAAACCCGGGCTCACTCAGTAGAATACCATACTACATCATCCCGATCCCCACTTCGCCAACATTCGAGCAGGAAAAAAGCCTCCAGCCCTTCGGCGTCAAATAATAATCTACTTCGTGAAGGGAAGTTTTACCGATCGTCGCAATTAGCTGACTCAGGGTTCGGAGAGAGAGAAAGAGCGATCGCAGCGTGGGACGTTCTATAAGGAGCGAAAGAAAAGACGAAAGAAAAGACAAAAGAAAAAAGACATTACATTACAACGCCCCAGCTGGGTTTGGTCTCCTATGGTGAATTGAGGCATCAATCATGTCAAAAGTCTATCTCTACCATATGGTCATGAAAATTAACGTTTCAAAATGATCGGAACGCATTTCATATTAACTAGCAAGACATATGCTCTAGATAGGTGGCTACAGTATATTATCTTCAAATATAGAATCAACATAATGCATTAAATGTTAAAAATTAAAATATTAAATTACAATATTATTATTATTATTATTATATTAAAAATATTTGTGTAAATTAAAAAAATCACGTCAGCCCAGCAATTTATTTTACCCAAATTTATCATTAATTTCACCAAAGGCCATTCCGCTTCCATGGGATGCATCATTAATTTGATTTCGTGAAACATTCGGAAGACTAAAATTTTCAAGGGGTGGAATAAGAAACTGCGTAAAATTGACTCCTCCCCATATTTTTGGATGGAAGCTAAATTTGGGAATGTGGATAAAATTTGGTGAGAATTTGTGGTTATAATTGGAGAGATAGAGTAAAGAATTAGATTAGAATTAGATTACGAAAGAATTTGAATGGGATGCATCGGTTATAGACAAATATGAAAAAGTTCCCTGCACTGGTTTGGTCGTTTTGAGAGAATGGATGGAAGACCATTCATTCAAACAGAGAGAGACTAAATGGTTTCACTAGATTGGGTCAACCAAGGAAGTCATGGATGGACGTCCTTAGAGAGACTCTCAAGACAAGGAACGTAAGAAGTCTCACAAATTCAGTGATTCCAGTGTTGGTTTTTTTTTGGTGCAATTTCTCTGAGTTGGTTCAGTTTGAGTTGCGTTGGTTATCTTCCTAATGGGGTTTGGAGCTACGGAAGAAAATGACTGGGAGAACATATGGACATCAAAAGTGTCCAATACTTCGTGTTTCTTGTCGGGAACAGGAGAGGATGCAGGAAATAATCTATGTCCGTGGCAGAGGAGAAAGAAGTATACAAGGACAAGGGCAGCATGAATGAAATGAGAAATTGGGAGTAAGTTTCCTTTCCCAGCCCAAAATCAGTTCTCCTTACAGCGCCTAGCTTGAAGGGGAAGAAAGTGAAGTGAGTGGATGCATTTATTCTGAGTAAGCTGTCCACGAGGACGGAAGAGCGAAGCAGTGCTTTCGATTTTCACATGGCGTGTGAACTTACAGACGTTGATCGTAACGACAAAAAAGCGTGCGTGGATAACCTAAACTTAACTTGTTCGAATGTACCCCTTCCTTTTGGTAGTTGCAATTTCCGCAATTCATCATCGCAGTGAGAAACTTTTTGTGCATGTTTTCTTTTATTCCAACGTATTCCTAATTAAATAATAGACAAGGAAGGTCGCTAATCCCTAATTTGAAATTGTCCATGTTTATGTGCATGAAATAATGCCATGGAAATTATTTTACTTTCCTTTGCGCGTAATAGCTCACCAAAAATGGATTTTCCACACAAACCTAAAATTTAATAAAAGGTCCTGGGGGCCTATTGATTTGTAAAAATTTTGAAAAATTGTGCGCCATTGCAATATTTTGGTTGAATAAGCTTAATGATTAATTTTAAGGGCCAAGAGGAACGATAACCTCTGTATTAATTAAATAAGAATTTTAAATGCTTATGAAGGTAGTGCATCTTTTTGATTCTCGAGTCTGACTTCTACCACGAACTGCAATTGCTTCATCTAAAGGATCTAAAATAGTACGCCATCAATAATCCGTCAGTTATAATTATTAAACA
Organism: Calopteryx splendens; assembly: GCA_002093875.1. Lineage (NCBI taxonomy): Eukaryota > Metazoa > Arthropoda > Insecta > Odonata > Calopterygidae > Calopteryx > Calopteryx splendens. The sequence goes on along the minus strand of LYUA01005535.1, from coordinate 5,633 downwards.
GTTAACTAAACCTCATAAACTAAACAATTACGGCGAGTAAAGCAGACGGACAATGCAAGCAGGGAGGAACGTCGAGCTACAGCTATTCCTTACGCAGCCAACTCGAAAGCCACCTCATTACCGCGATTGCTGAAGGATCTTCATCATGATATAGCGTGCGAAGGAATAGGATCCAATATCCTGAATCTTCCGTCATCCGGACAGGACGCGTAACGATAAATCGATTCGCAAAAGAGAGAATGAAAGTCACGGTCCCGCGAAAATAAATAATCCCCACTCCCCTCCACAACCGGCGACGAACAGATGAGGCTCTCACAAGGAAGTGTGCGATCGTCGGCGGTTGCCTTGGAGACCGATAGGAGGGCACGATTAAATTTGCCGTATCCGCCTGTCGCACTTGCGCTTCCTATCCATACCCATCTCCAGGGCATCTCCAGGGTCTCCCCTTTACCGTCTAATTCTTTGCCATTATCCGCACTGCGTCCCAAGGAATCACGAAGACCGCATCTGTCAAGTTCGGGAGGTAGGTGAACCGCCGGTCTCTACGCCGAGGTGGACCGGCGGAGAATCCTCTCAAATGGCGGTTGAATTGTAATCGATGGGGCAGAGAAAATGGACGAAGGATGTTTTTCAAAACTATCAGCTCTTGTGATGAAACAACGAAATTTTTTATATCAACGTGTAAAGCAAAAAAATTGATTTCAATTCTGGAGATGGATTGGATGATGTTCAGAGAAAAGATATTTTTGTAATTTCCCAAAAAGTATTATTTCCTGCAAGTACGTTTTGATTTCGAAATGCAAGATCTACATTAACTAAATTACTCTGAAACCCACCACGAGAGCGTGTGGCAGGGAGTGTCAGTTCACCAGCCATAACGGTAATTGGTAATCATTAGCATTCTGTATCATTTTACTTTCGCGTGGGTGTGGAGAGACGCCCATAGAAGGCAAAAGAGGAATATGGAGCTCGATTGGACTCATCCTGAGGCACTACGGTTTCTGAGGACCATAATTGAGGAAACATGGGAATGGGAAAAATTACAGAGGAAGGCCAAGGATGAATTACGGGAAGCAGGCGACTGAAGACTTTAAGTATGTACACGGAATCACCAAGGAATGAAGAGGTTGGCAGGGAACGGCATGTAGATTGGAAGGCTGCTTTTACAAACCAGTCTTCGGATTGATAGCGAGAGATGCTTTTAGGCTCAACCATGTGCAAAATTATTTTCATGAAATGACGTACGGTACCTGAAGATGGCGCTTATTCGTCAAAACTAGTCGTGCCTCAATAAAATTTCAGTGGATAAATTCATAGTGCTCCTTATTTCATGAGCAGAGATAATGATGATGCTCGATGCTCCTGATTAGCGCGTGAATCCTTTACCACTTCCAAAAATTCCATGTTCAGCATATTATTCACTATATCTTTCCTTAAACTTTTAAACAATTTTAACCCAACAAACTCATAAGGTCTCTTCTCTTAATAAATGCACTTTTTAAGTTTCCTTTCTCATTTTTTCAAGGCCATATCTCAATCCACACATCCCGAAATATCCATCATCTTTACAAGCAAAACCTCCTCCCTTGCGACATTGCCATCCATCTGCCCACCGATAGCCTTTCAATTTATAATGCAAACAAAATAAGTATTCTTCTAAAACCGAATATCTATGACCCTGCAACAGGAAACATCGGTATCTGCAAGTGGAAAAACGAGCGGCAATTAGATTAGTCCAAACCCATGCCATGAATTCCAAAACTCGAAAAGTACAATAAAAAAAAACTGAGGTTCTGATAAAATTGGAATCTATTTGCTAAGCGCTAATGTAAGCGCTATCGTTGCCATCAAAATTTTTCTTCCAGAAAATTTCAAGTCTCTTTTTTATGTCCACTAAAAGTGACCCCATTTCCAATACTATGCGAGTCTAAGACCATTCCTGTTCCACAACTAAGTTGATTCGCTTTGGCACTTATTATCAAAACTCTCCATGCCATATATGTTGAAAATCAGATTATTTTCTCCAGAATCAAGTATTTCTTAGTGCATTCCTTCAATCGGCGTTCAAAAGTTTAAGCAAATAAGATACATTTAAATTTGAAAGTATATTAAATTATCGATAGGTAGACTGTAGTAAAACTGTTAAAATGTAGACATTTCTTAAAATTATTTCTCTAAATTTCTCTAATTTCTCTAAAACAATTTCCCTAAATTATTTCTCTTCCCTAATAGTTTTCCTCTGGGGTTAAAACGTGGTTTAAACCTCGTAAGAAGTGTGATAAAATGATGATCCCGCGTATGCCACAAAGTGCAAGCCATTTCGAGAAACCTGAGGAGCAGCAACTGCACCTCAGGTGCAGTTACTGCGACGGCTAAGCCCCTGTGGAAAAAAAATCAGCATGCATTGATGCTTGAAGTTTGAGAATGGCACTTTCCCGGTGAAGGAACGTGCCTCATACCTCCTGTGCGTTGAAGCCTCACATCCTCCCCCCCCCTCCCAGCGGTCGAGCGGCGGGGGAAGCAAGAGGTTAAAAGGGCGACTCACGTAATATCTGCGCCTGAGGTATGCGTCAAGCAATCGCCTGCGTCGTGGTTGCAGTGCGGCGCCTCAATGCGGCGCCCCTTCGAGCGAGGCGTAATCGGAAGCATTTTTGCGTGACAGCGAGATAAGGGACGCACGTGCTGTGCACCGGGCCGAAACCTCGACTGGAGCGGAACGTTTTCTGCATCCGGGTAATGGCAGTAGCCAAAAGTTGAAGAATTCTCATCACGGTACATCTGATTCGTGCACATTATCGTCCACGTCCCGATATTGGAATAATATATGGGAAAAAGATTATAGCTCAACAGTTTGAAATGTGCGCGCAAACCTTTAGAATAGATTTCAAATGTCTCCATCCTTTGACAAATGTACTCTGAAAAAATCGCGTTCAAGCAATAGGTACTTCATGAGAAGAACTTATCCGTGGAAGAGAGAAAATGCCCTGATTGTGTCTGCGGAAGGGATGGTTTTTGCACGAATGTTACCAACTACGAAGCATTTTACAGGTTTACTTATTCTCCCCTGATATCTCTAAGAATGATAAAACCCGATTGTAGATGGAAAAAAGGTGCGAGCGAGTGGGAGGTAGGCAATAGTCCTATTTGCACGCTTGGTCCAGCTGGGAAATTTTCACTTTCTCTTCCATGTATTTAAGCTGTACTCGGCCGAGTAGGATTACTAAAAGCTCTTTTCAGTATTCTTTCAGATCTTGCATATTTGTGATAGGCATGGACTAGCGACACATGATCAATTACTTTGGTAAAAAGGGCGGTTTTCGGTGAAAGCTCGATTTGAAGGAGTGAAGGGAGGACATTAACCCCTCATGCCCAGGCCCTGGATCCGCCCTTGATATAACGGTAACATGTTATTCACATAATGATTTTAGAACGGATTATCGCAAGAATAGCGTCTTGAAATTAAAGAGAAGCCAAAAGAGTTCAAAAGGGCTTTCGTTGGTCTCATACAATTCACGAGTGGATTTCGACAAACCTTTCATGACAGCGATTTTAGGAAAATGATTTATGTAGGGAGGAGATGTTTTTTTTTTGTTTTAATTTACTTACGTGCTTCCACTCTTCACTGTCATACACATAAGAAAACGTAGAGGGTTCCATCGTCTTTCCCACTGTTTTCGAGGAGATCAAATCGATGCGAGCTGACAGCATTGCTTCCACACTAGAGGGTTCAAGTTCGTTTCCCGGCCGGAGTATTTTTCAAAGGTATTCCTGACTCTCGGTGGCTGCTCTATTAGCTCTGCGTACGCCTTGCGGAAATTCGACGCATTCCGTCCGTGGCGCCCGTTCGGTGTCCCGTGGGCAGGGGGGACGATCCGGGAGGCCCCTTGACACCATTCGCAATCGAGTGAGAGTGAATATCAAACCGGGTTTCTCGCCACCCCTCCCGTTTTTCAGCTCCCCCAGTTGGATTTAATTGATCGAATTGAGGCCGTTCAGATATTCGGATAGCTCCAAATAAACACGGAAGGCGTGAAAGGGCCAGCCTAATGCTCAGTGATGTTGGATGGAAGCAACTCAGGGCTTGAGTTTTAAGAATGGGAAAACTCATTGAAAATATTTGACTTTTTCGCTTTCGTTGCAGGGCTTAAACATCGCAAACGTGGCCCTCCAATAGGTGCTGCAACGGTTGGATTTTTCAAGTGAAGTTGTTTCGAAATTCAATGACGTAAACTAAGAGTTCTACTGGAGTATGCTTAAAGTTTTAAAGTGAACGCATCAATGATTAAATTTACCCTCAATTAGGAATTTACCCTAATAAAAAAAGATTCATATTGAGTTTTCGAAAAAGTAGCTCATCCTCTTTTGTATACTCCTATATTTTGCAATGCATTCATTTACCTTATCCCCTTTGCCATAGGTTGTATTTAAATGAACAATTAAAAAAAAACATTATATTTTATTTATTTATTTTTTCCGCTAGTCTTGTCGTCACTACAATGGCTGCTACTCACTCCTTCCCCTGATAATCGTCCAGCCATTCGCTCTGCTCTCCAGGAAATCCTTGATTCTTTGATGAGTCTTCTCTCTCCCCCCCATGTATTAAGTTCAATAACAATTCCCATATTACTCTCATTCTGCTGATTGACTCTATTTCTGATAAAAATATTTAAGCTTAGCAAAACGAAACCTTCTGGCCAACAATCCCACTAAATGCTACGAGCTACGACACTGCCCTAAAAAGCCTGTCTTCCATTTTTCCTGCACAATGAACTGCCAGGATGTGTCTAAGACATATTCCAATACGATGAAAAATAAGATAATTGAAAAATAATTTATATGCATACATGTATAATTGTCATTATTATTGAATTTCACGCCCAACTGCCAACCGAATGGCCTTACGAGTTTGTATTTTTTGTGAAATATTTTCAGGCTTGGGAAGTTACGCGTTAATGAGTTGAATTTAAGCTGAGTTTTGTTGGCAACATTTTAATTAATCACGCATGTATTACTTTCATTTAGCTACCTGACTTAACACGTTAGCTTGTTTCTAATATTTTGCGTCATTTTTCATAAGTTAAGCAGAATTTTTTATTCTTTGTGAATTAGTTTTCAGCATTTATTATTAAAAATTATGCATCTATTCCTAATTAATTACCAGCTGTTAATCGTTCAGTATTTAAAGGAGTGGATTTTAAAAATCTTCTACCTTGGATCCCCTGAGAGAAAAATATTTTTTAACTAGGCGGAATTCACTTTACGAGTAATAGGTACGTATCTATGAATTGAAAGTTAAAATTTTTGCAACGAAATCAAGTAGTAAGCTATTGACATTTAAAACTGATGATAATTCATTTAGGTTTTACAGTGATACAGACCATGAGTTTCCCTTAGTAACCGCCTTCGTTAGCCCGATAAGGTATGTGTAAATATTCTACCTTGTAACCTTGTGTGCCTAACATGAACTGTGGACATGTTTTCATCAGTAATATGGGGTAATAGTTTCAAAATTAAATTTAAACTTATTCAAGTTTGTTATCATTGTAACTTTGAACTTGAATCAAATCTCTCTCTCCCTTGAATCGCTCTCTCCTCCCTCGGAATTTCTCACCTCTCCAATCGGCGAACAATCT